>AYEL01077918.1:0-34678 GCA_000484575.1 Olivierus martensii
ACAGAGAATGAATACGAAAGCTGGTTTGTGGTTAAAGCAATGCCTGCACTTCTTATTTCGATTGACAACATTTTTATTTAATTTACTTGCTTCAATTACTTGATCAAATATGAACTGACATTTCATTCCAAGTTTCTTGCCTTCAAGTAAATTGATTATAAGTAACTTGACTAAAATGAATGAGTCTTTAGATATATAATTTTTCACAACCTATTTCTTTCAGATATGATTGTATTTTACCAAAGTATAATTGATCAAGATTTAAGAGTTTTAAAAATTAATAATAGAAACAAGTTTTATTTTAATAATAATTATTGAAAGTATGACTTTTAAAATATGTTTTATTATTATTATAATTTATACAGATTAAAGTTATTTTTTTTTACAGGGATGATAAAAGTGGAATTAAACTCTCTCTCAATCGTTACTTTATTGATGATCATTGGTCAAAGAACAGAACCATTACTAGTTTTGATTGGTCTTCCCAGGTAAAAAATTAATTTGTTGATATTAAATGAGATATATGCAACAGAACTCATTCAACATTGTTTGTAAATAAATATTTTTTTATTTAAAATCCAAAATAATATTTTTATAAATAGATTTATTCAATTATTTTATTACTATATATATCCTTCAATTTATGAACCCTCAGTTATGAATTTTTGATTAACAAAGAGCATAAATCTATACTAATTTTCTATTTTGTGAAGAAAAATTTTCACTTTTATGAAAATTATTTAATCATCAATCAGTTAACCATTGTAATTTGTTTAAATCAATGTTTATGTTTATCCTTATTTATTTTCTTCATTGATTGTATCAGATATATCAAATTTACTGTGTGTAACATTGTTTTTAAGACAAAATTCACTTTATTGGATGATCTGATATTGAATTCAGCACTTGGCTTGTATCGATAAAATAAATATCAGTAATGTACTTATTGTGTTTTTTAATGGTTTTGCAACTGTATAACACTATATAACTTTATAAAAACAATAACAACACATTATTCCAATTATATAAATCTCTAATGTATTTTTATCTGTAGAAATTTGAACAATAACAATATTTTGTACTTCTATTGGAAGATGTCTAATCTAACCAAAGTTATGATTTAAATAATTAAATTATTTTGTGTCTATTAGTTTTAATAAAATTTATAATTATTGAATTTTTAATAAAGAGAATTGAAAATATCAATACTAGCTTCTAGAAAATTGGATTTATTTTTTCCAATAATTTTGAAAATTGCATATATTTCAGACAATATTTAATGAAAGTTTGAAAATTTTTAACTAATAAATAAAACCATAATAATTGGCAAGTGTATTGCCTTATTAGACTTGAATTAAAAAATTATATGGCACTAATCATTTCTGAAGTTTTTAATTGGTTCCTATATATCGGAGTCATCTCCATTTTATCTATCGATCTTAAAGCATTTCAAAAGCATTATTATAAGTATAATTATATATATTATAATACAATAGTTTATGATAATTATTATGTATTTAGTATATCATTTTCTATTCAATTTCGGAATGTATTAGTTTTGATATATATGTAATTTTTATATATATATTTTTAAGTATAAATAGTTGATGAAGATCAAAAATATTTTTGTTATAAATTTTGGACTTGAGTTCATAGAATCTTAAGAAAAGATTCTATGAATTCTTTATTTGAATCTGTTTCATTCTAAAAGTATGCTTTTGAAATGTTTTAACATCAAAGATAAAATGACAGTGACTTTCTAGTATCCAGGAACCAATTAAAAATTTACAATGAAATTAATGGAAAATGGGTTTTTGATTTATTAATTCTCACTTAATGAATAGTTTTTTACAATAACCATTGTAAACTGACAAGGGAACATCGCACCCGATGTGTCTGGGATTTTGCCGATATTTTGTCATCTGAAAGAGCATAAACAATAAGTGAAGAATCACCCCCCTATATTGGGGGCCACTACTCTAGCATTTTCGAGAAAATCACTTTTGAAATTTCAGAAATTTTTCGTTTTACTTAAATAGCGAACACTTGGAAATTCGACTACGTTTTGTTGTGGCGTAGTGGCTACGTCGCGGTTCCGACAGTCTGAGGGTGTAGGTTCGATTCTCGGTACTTTCTGAATTTTTTTCCTCTCTAAACTTTTGCACTTTTTAAAGTTTACATTATATTTGGATTTTTAACAATTTTCAGATAATTATTTCAAATGTTTTAAGTGATTTACAAATATTACATGCAATAGTAGGACATAACTCTTCACAATAATTGTAAAGTGTATTTTGGAATATATTGATAACTATACATTATTTGCGATGTTTACTTCTTGCGATATTTACTTCTTTTGCCAAGTAAAGAATTTTATATTGCATTTACAAAACTGTCCTTATTTATTAGAAGTAAAAGGAGAAATAACATCCAGAGAAGATGCAATCAAAATCCATTCGTTAATCCATTATCAATTGTCAGCACCAATTTATCGTGATATGTTAAAATATGCTTGGTATGCAGCAAAATTAGTTGAAAAAAGAAATGTATTTTTAAACGTGAATCAGGTTTCATTTTCCGACATTATTAAAACTTCCAAATGTAATTGTGGGATGGCTGCATTTGTACAGTGTTCTTGGTGCCAACATATTTTATGTTTTCGATGTTTTTATGATAAATATCATAATAATGATTGTATATCTAATGAAAAAACTTCTATGTTAACAGTAATATAATGCAATATTTTAAAATATTTTAATAAATAAAATCAATTGTGCCTTTATTTTATTGTAATATCTATCAGAATTAAATCAAAATATCTATCTTCATTGTATTTACATAGTTGTCGATTTTTGAAATGAGTCTCGTCATTCTTCATAGATCGCTTAAAACATTTGAAATAATTATCTGAAAATTGTTAAATAATTGTTAAAAATCCAAATATAATGTAAACTTTAAA
Organism: Olivierus martensii; assembly: GCA_000484575.1. NCBI lineage: Eukaryota > Metazoa > Arthropoda > Arachnida > Scorpiones > Buthidae > Olivierus > Olivierus martensii. Next base: position 2,960 of record AYEL01077918.1, read on the forward strand.
AAGTGCAAAAGTTTAGAGAGGAAAAAAATTCAGAAAGTACCGAGAATCAAACCTACACCCTCAGACCGTCAGAACCCTGACGTAGCCACTATATCACAACAACACGTAGTCAAATTTCCGAGCATTCACTATTTAAGTAAAACAAAAAATTTCTGAAATTTCAAAAGCGATTTTCTCGAAAACGCTAGAGTAGTGGCCCCCAATATAGGGGTGATTCTTCATCTATTGTTTATGCTCTTTCAGATGACAAAATATTGGCAAAATCCCAGACACATCGGGTGCAACGTTCCCTTGTGAGGGATATCTGTATATTGTTGTCTGAGATCTGTTTAATGTAAAAAAACCTCTATTTTTTAAAGTTTCTTGTGTAATCTAATTTTTACTTAAGTTAAAAAAATAATTTTAAAAAATTCTGAACCAAATACTATCAGAGCTTGTGGGACTACTATGATTGCATCTATACTAGAACATAGGTATAATCATACCTATGCCATTTTATGATTATCTTTTAGGAATCTATGTTTTCAGCCAGAGTTATACTATACTGAGATGAATCTGGGTTCCTTTTATCCATTGATTATCTGCAAAGATATTTCAAAATAAACCTAATTAATATGTAAAAAATTAATATTGTGAAATCTTGCTTAATTTTCATCAAAACTTTTTGAAATTTTTGCCATTCATTATGCTTTTTATTTTCATTTTAACGATGTAAAATTTTTTCGAACTTTATTTCTTTCACAACTTTTCATTCATTATATGAGATTTTTGAGAAAACATAATTTTTTTGTTTGAAATCTTAGCCATCCAATGAAATATTTGTTATTTTTTTGATAGTAGCAAGCCTTATGAATAAGATAAGTTATAAATGAAGAAAATCAGATCATATTTTAAAAAATTATAAAAAAAACAAAGTATTATTATGCAAATTTTTATTAATTAAGTTATATCATATAATTTGTTGAAAAGTAACATAAATTTATTAAAATATTGCAATTTTTTAATAAAATATATTTATTGAAATGTTTTCCTTCATTTTTCAATAATTTTAATTTTTTATAAATTTTGAATTTATGTCCAAAAACCCTATATATATGAAAATCGTCCACTCTCATACATAAACAGCTATAACATTTTCTACTTTACTTTAATTGCAGATGCTTTGTTGATATATCACATACAATACACATACACATGCAGCACAGTAAAGTAGGCTTGGCTGCAATTTCTTGCAAAACATCTGGCCACCATAAAAACAATAAGTAAAATACGAGAAAACTAAAATTTTCTCATATTTTACTTAATCATCAATAAAAGTAAAACAATAAATGAACAAATAAGTAACAATATTGTTTATTTTTAACAGAATTAACAATATTTTTGTATTGGCAACATTTTTTCAGTTTTTCAAATTTTTGAACTCATCATACTAAAATTTCATGTTTTACTTAAAATTTCAAAAATAAAATTCTCATTCCAAAACTGAAATAAGATTACTAAAATAGAATAGAAAGCAAAATCAATAACATTCAATGAAAAATAATCAAAATTCTATTGATACAATCCATTCAAATTATCTATTGTAAAAATGTAATTTAAAAACAAATTTTAGGCAATTGAAAAATTTAAGCTTATCATCGGAAGCATGTATTTTCACCCAATAAACACAAAAAAACTGCTCTGCAATAGCTTCACTGAGTAAATCAGGATTGAATTTTTTTAATTATTTAGTTAAATTTCATGTTTTACTTAAAATTTCAAAAATAAAATTCTCATTCCAAAACTGAAATAAGATTACTAAAATAGAATAGAAAGCAAAATCAATAACATTCAATGAAAAATAATCAAAATTCTATAGATACAATCCATTCAAATTATCTATTGTGAAAATGTAATTTAAAAACAAATTTTAGGCAATTGAAAAATTTAAGCTTATCATCGGAAGCATGTATTTTCACCCAATAAACACAAAAAAACTGCTCTGCAATAGCTTCACTGAGTAAATCAGGATTGAATTTTTTTAATTATTTTTTCATGGCATGTATAAAAGTCAATGGATCTCAACTGGTTAAGTGCTATGATATTACTGTATTCTGAGTCAATCTTATGATTTTTGTTACCATAATCTTTTTTTGCATTGCTATGAATGTTTATTGTATTTCATTTTAAGTATGATTCACAGTTTGAATTATTCATGAAATGGCTGAGATAAAGAAACAATGAATTTGTATCAAATTTTATTCATACTCAGGAAAATTGAGACTTGGAGACATGACAGAATAGTTAAATAGAAATATGATGGATATTTGAAGAATTTAAGACTGATTCTATAGCCTGCATTTTGAGAATATCTTATCATCTAGAAAGTTTGAGATTGATTTCAGATTTCATATCTCCAGAATTTTTCAACATGATCTGAGTTTAGTTCTTTAATTCTCATCTCTACTATCCAGAGAGATTGTTGACTCTATGTTGAGACACATTATTATATTGTTTCAGAAATTTAACATTTTCAGTGTAATTTTTCATCTTCCTTTCTTCCATGATTTGATCCTTTGTAATTTGTTTCAAAAATGAAATCATAGCTAAAAGGGCATGATTTCCATCTAAATTTATGTACTGGATATATCATTTCTGCCATTGTTGGAGGCACACTAAATCTGAAGATTTGGAATTATGTATTTTAGAATAAAAATCAGACTCCAAGAATGCAAGTTCGTGAAATTCAAGAACAATTACTAAGGCTGATCTGTACACAATTTCAAGAACTTGGATCCAATGATGCTTTCAGTACTGACAAAAGTACTGAACCCAGTGCATAAACTCAGAAGTAATAACTATAAATGTAATGATTTTTTTTATGATTTAGTCTAGGAATTTTTAAGTATGAAACTAATTTTAACTGCAGTTTTTTAAATAATAATGGCCTTCAGCATTATCATATTAAACTTATTACATTATTGCAGGAACAGGTAGTAAAATTGATTGTATGTTATAACAAAAATATATTAAGTAGTGTATATCTATTTTTTGAATCAGGAATTAATATATAAATATCTTGATGGTCATAATACTAAAATATGTATTAGCCAAATTAATCTATTCATCTTGCAGCTGTTTTTAAGTTTGAGTCAAAGTCATTTAAATATAATGATTATATTTCACTTGCAATTATGTATGTAATACAGTATTAGCACTCCATCTATGGCAAGCTATAAATCTTTTACAACTTCTAGTAGGTAAAAAAAATCTTTGCTGATCATATATTTTATATATTCTTAAAAAATTTACTTATCTGGTCCCTTTTATCATTACTACTATTCAGTATTTTCAGTTTCACATTTTACATAATTTATTATTTTTATATGTAAAATATTTATTATTTGCAGTTTCCTGAATTACTAGTTGCATCTTATAATAATAATGAAGATTCACCCCATGATCCTGATGGTGTATGTTTAGTTTGGAATATGAAATTTAAAAAAACAACTCCTGAATATATATTTCATTGTCAGGTATTCTTTATTTATATAATCTGTTAATATAAATTATTATTATTTGTTTTATAAAAAATATTTTATATTAAAAAACTTACTTTGAAAATATGAAATAAAATAAATATCACACAATAAATATTTTAAAACTCTATTGATTTTAAAGCTACACAAATCATAAACTAAAATCTATTTTGTAACCTAAAATATTTCTAGAGAATATTTTTTATATTCAAAACACTTTGTTTATTTAGATAATGCAACATAGTTTGTGAAAAAATGATCTTGAAACAATAAACTAAAATCTTTTTTGTAACCTAAAATATTTCTAGAGAATATTTTTTATATCAAAACACTTTGTTTATTTAGATAATGCAACATAGTTTGTGAAAAAATGATCTTGAAACATATTCTAAAATGTATATACATTGACACTTTCATGCCATGCACTAATTTTAATTGTTTCAATACTCTTAGAACTAAAATTTTTACTTTAAGAGAAAAGTTTTATCAAATTGGTCACGTATATCCATACTTATGAATTTCACTCCATATATTGGCCTCAGATTCACCCTTATTATGAGCAATCAAAATACTTTGTGCATTCATTGGTAATGAAATTTTAATCATTTGCAATAGTTCTCACTCTATTTTTCAGAATTGTGTTGTTTTTTGCAACAAGTATATTTTTGTATTTAGTTAAGGAATCTTTACCATACATCAATAATTAAATATCATAATTCTAGATTGAGGATTAACTCTGGTTAACCTTCAGTCTAGATAATTGGGAGTCTGTTGTCAGCAATTACTATGTTTGGATCAGAAATATTGCAGTACATTTTATAAATAACAATGAAATTATTTGGAACAAAAACATTTTAAAATATTGCATGCTATAAAAAAATATCTATTTATTATTTTGTCATTTAATAAATAATGGAAATTAATAGTTTATATATATATTTGTTTACTGTTTAAGAAAATCTAAATAGCACCAAGTTATTTGGAACAAAAACATTTTAAAATATTGCATGCTATAAAAAAAATATCTATTTATTATTTTGTCATTTAATAAATAGTGGAAATTAATAGTTTATATATATATTTGTTTACTGTTTAAGAAAATCTAAATAGCACCATATTCCAAGACGGCAGTATTTCGATCTTGGTTACTTTACAAGATTATTTTTATTTCAGAAGTTTAGATGTAATGATTTATACTTTTATTATTAATTTTTATTAACTTTTGCATTTTTTTTTTCTAATATAGTATTTTTGTTTTAACTTTGCAATAAAATTTGAATAATTTTCTTCTATACTTTACAATTCAAAAATATGAAAATGGGGAAAATTAGATAAGGTATATTTATCTTGTATAATTGTATAAATGAATTATATTAAGTATTAATTATATTGCATAATTAATACTTAATATCCATAATAAACTTTATAACTGCTTTTATTAATCAAACTAGTTAAATATCTCTAAAACAAGCACTTTTTGCAGTGTAGAACAAATTTGTTAAGACAACAAACGTTTTCGACATATAGCCTTCATCAGGTTACACATATAAATAGAACAGAATATCGTAACAGAAACTAAAAGTTGAACTAAAAAGAATGTTGCTATGGTTACAAAATAAATAAAACAAAATTAATATAACTATTAAAACAAATACAAAGTTTTATACTTAATAATAAAATTTATTATTTAAGATTAATTTAATATTAGTAAGAATTAATTATTCATTATAGTTATATAAATGTGGTTAATAACAATTATGGGCCCAGATTCACAAAAGCGTCGTTATTGAAGTAACGACAAAATATCATCATTATGGCTCAAAACGATGATTGTCCATATTCACAAAACTTGTCGTAATTAGTAACGATGTTAATCGGCATTGTTGAATAACGACACCATGACCATGTCGTTATCATTAATTTTAAGATGGCAGAAGAGTATTTTTCTCTCTTAGTTGATAAAGAAGACAGATTTATTATTGAATATATCGATTACCTCAACTCAGTGCTAATGAGATTTTAATTATCAAACTTTTTCGTTTCTGTAGACTATCTAAAGATGTGATTTTTGAATTGATAGAACTTTCACCCTATATACAGAGAAAAGCAAAGCGTTCATATGCCATAAATGTGGAAAAACAACTATTATATGCACTGAGATTCTTTAGCAATGGTAGCTTTCAGTCTGTTATAAGAGATGTTCATATTAGCAGCCAGCCTACGATATCGAGAATCATTACAAATGTTTGCAATGCATTATGTAGAATATAAAAAAACATACATCAATTTTCTATTAAATGATTTGTGCCAGTTACAGACTATAAAACAAGATAAATCATTATTATAAAAATATATTCTTAATTAAACTATTATATTAGAAAGATAAATTAATTTAACTTTTAGAATATACATCTACTTGTTTCTTTCAAATTTATATCAAAATGTATTAAAACTGTTTAAATTATTTCTAAAAATAAAAGCATTTATTCCTTCTAGTTCTCCATTTTTACTCAGACGACAGACATCACTTACTTACTTATTGGATATATTCATGGAAACATTGTTCATTTCCACACTCTCGAAACAAGATGACAAAAATTTCGTTGCTAATCGCCAAGTAGCTTATGACACATTTTGTGAATAGCATTTACAATAAATCATTGTTGGTCATTTCCACACACTCGAAACAAGATGACAAAAATTTTGTTGCTAATCGCCAAGTAGCTTATGACACATTTTGTGAATAGCATTTACAATAAATCATTAAGATGTTATACATATATTTACGACATCATACACCAATGATGTCTTAAATTTGTTAATAATAAAAAGAAATTATAAACAATGAAAATATATTGGACTACAGTGCAAAATTTATATTTTTATTCACTTCTTATAACTTACTCTATATTGCAATAGTTTAAAACGACGTAAAAAGCTCTTTAGGCAAGGCAAAAAACTTTTTTAATCAACTACTATTTAATAGTTGATTAAAAAAGTTTTTTGCCTTGCCTAAAGAGCTTTTTACGTCATTTTAAATTACACACAGCAAGAGCTAGTCATACATTAGTCTATTGCAATAGTTATATTCATTCTTTATTTTATGAAAACATGAATATTATTTTTAAGAAATTTGGAACCAATGGATAATTTCCTATATATGCTATTGGTATATGTAATGTTCAAATTTATGGCACTTGAGATAAATTTTTATATTGAATATAAAAATATTTTAGCATTTATCAATATCAAAATTTCTTTTAGAAAATTCTTGTATATTAATAAAATTTGAAATATTTTAAAATTGCAGTCAGCAGTTATGTCATCATGTTTTGCCAAATTTCATCCTAATCTTGTAATTGGTGGAACATATTCTGGTCAAATAGTATTGTGGGATAATAGAAGTAATAAAAGAACACCAGTTCAAAGGAGTCCTTTATCAGCAGCTGCTCACACTGTAAGAATTATTGACTAATTTAAATAATGTTTTCAACTTTTAAATGTTGTTAAAAAAATTTTGTAATTCTTATTAAAACATTTCTTATAAAAATATAATTTCTTAATAATAATATAATTTCTCATAAATATATTAAAATTAGTTAGATTATCTATTTACACTTATCTCTTTGTATGAGAAATGCATTCTTCAAAATGTGATGCATACTGAAACAATGAAAATTAAAATATAATTTCCATAAGAAATAATTGAAGTATAGATGATAACTAACCAGCATTACTATTTCAACAAATAAAATTAAAAAAAGTAAATTCTGATGTTCATGATGCTGCTTGTAACAAATTCTGTAACGCTGAAGCTCTGTATTTTTATAATATTTGTATTGTGATATGTTGTTGTATTAATCATTAGAATAACTTTTTGCATTTGATTAATAACAGCAGCTGAATAATACATTTTTATGCTGGAAAACTCTATAAATATATGATATATTAATATTTATTTGCATTTTAACTTTCATTTTACATGCTTTTCTGTATTGGTGAATAGATCAATACAGAAATATTTTATACTCTAATCTTTTTAAATGTGAAATTTATTTGAACAACCTTTTTTAAACATTAATTCAAATTAACAGTTAAAAAAAAAGGCAGTTTCTTTATGATATCAATCATACTTATTAGAAATGATAGAAAGGAAACTTAGCAAGACTCAAAATTATCAAATATTCATTTATATATATTAATATCTTATCAATAATATACTTATTTACAGAAAATATGCTCAATACTTCACTGAAAATATTATAATAATATACAATTATATTTCAAATTATGAGATTGCTTGTTTAAACAAGTTTTTTTTTGTTTGGTTGAAATTTTGATTTCTAAGCTTCTTTCCATATTTATTTCTAACAAACAAAAGTTTCAAATTTGTTGATTTATAGGAATACATAAATCATGTCATTGATATAAGAAATAGAAAAGCTAGCAGGTTATATATCAGTTCTAAATTTTTAAAATGTTTGATAAATACTGTATATATCCGCATATAATTCCAGAAATTTTTCCAAAAAAAATTTTCAAGGAGGAATTGGCTTATATATGATGCAATCAAAAATTGGAAAATTTTTCCAAAATCATAAGATTAACCAATTTAATTATATTGTGTTTCTGTTGCATGATCATTATTTTATTAATTCTTTTGATTCTTTTTTGTTTTGTTAAAGATATGTAGTTATGTGCATATGTTACTGTACATAAATTAATATTTTTGTAAGTATTTCAATATTGGATCCTGAACAAATATTATTGAAAATAAATAAAGAAATCACAATTTGTTCTCTTTGCACTAGTAGACATCCTATGGTATTGGTTGGATTACTATATTTATTTCTAAAAATTCTTATTTCCTCCTGATTATATTATTAAAAATGTTCATATTTAAGTAAATTCAAAAGTATTAAAGAATTAAATGTTACCTGCCAATATGTAAGCATCTTCTAAATTCTGATATCAACTTTTTGATTAATATTATGACATTATTCATTGAATTTATGTTTTTATGTTAAGCTTTTTTTTATTTTATGCATAATGAAAATTCACTAGCATATTTTATCATTTTTTTTAATTTTCATAGTGGATCATTATGATTATTTTTGTTTTCTTATGAAGAATATTTTATAGAATTTTTGAACAATGATAGGTCTTGAGTTTTATAAAGGACTTCTATTGAGACTATCAGTTATCATAACACAATCTTCTGGTGGAGTTACAATAACTTGCATTAAAATATTGAAATATGAAGGTCAGCTTTTGTCATAAACTGATAACAATTTATTGCAACTCAAAATCTTTGTTTTTACAATGAAAATATATCTGAAACTATTTTTCAACATAATCCATATTTTGACATTTAAGCATTTTTGAGATCAGATGTGCTTGTCAATCCCCTTGTTGAATTCTGCCATCTGTACTTTGAAGCAGATCTGTGACAGTTTGATGGATATTGTCATTGGTGTGCATGCCTTTTTTTCAAAATGGTGCCAGATCTAGACTGTATGGAGAATGATTCAATACCTCTATCAAAACTTTTGAAACTGTTCTGCCTTTTATGAGCAATGTGAGGACTTGCATTATTGTGGAGCAAACACATCCTCTTAGTAAGCAGGTCACGCCGACAGTTCTGTATAGCACATTACATTTTTAAGGTTTGCAATACCTTTCAGCATTGATGATTTCTCCTTGAGGCAGATAGTCGATCAGAAGAATGCTTTTCCATCTAAAAAACTATTGACATGACTTTTATGATTGAAGGTGCCTATTTGAACTTTTTGGATTTGGTCAGAGAATGTGAGTGGTACCATTCAAGAGACAGTTGTTTAGTTTCAGGTTTCATCTCTCATCACTGAACAATCCAAGAATTTATTCCTTTCTGTGCAGTCCCCAAGAAGCAGCCATTCTTTTCTGTTTGTGTTCTGGTGTCAGCATTCTTATATCCATCTCATACAAATCTTCTTGTAGTGAAGATATTTACTGACAGTTTCATAAACAACAGAATGAGAAACATTAGGAAAAGCCATATGAAGCTCATCAATTGTGAATTTCCTGTTTTGTGGAATATGTGCATCAACAGCAGTTTTCATTTCTTTGATAATGACAGATCTTGCTTCATTATGCATGTTTGCTCTCCCTTTATTAAATAACCAACATCATATCTGCATATTTGCCTTGTTCATCACATTTTTTCTGTATACTTACAACTAGCTGTTGATAAATTTCAGCTGAGTGAATTTTTTTTGCATTTAAAAATTGAATCACCAATTGCACTTTGCAATTGGCAGGATTGATGATTAACATGGTTAAAGAAATGTTACTCAAAAATAATCATCTGAGACACTCGATCTCTTAGTTAATTGTATCATATACAAGTTAAGACACATTCCCAACCAGGTTACATTCCAATTGTCACCTTCCATTGTTAATATATGCAAATGATTCTTTCTTTAAAAATGACTTTTATAATTTTTTTCATAATTTAGCATTTTTGGATTTAGGAACACACAAGTTTTCCTTTTAAATTAATGTTAATTTTGGCTCCAGTTTTCTAGAATTTAATTTATGGATATTTTTAGGAATACATTATGTTTTTTAAATTTCTGTAAAAGTGTATTAATAGTAATAAGTAAATCCATAATGATGATGATAATATTTATCATATATAAAATGGAATATGCATTCTGTGTGGGAACGTATGTGTCACTATACATTTTACAATTTTCTGCAGTTTATATTTTTTACTAATTCAATATTAAGTGATTCATAATTTATTTTTTAAGTTTATTGATACTAGAGTTTATTGTAATTACATATTATGAATCTATCATCATACTCTTTATAACTTTGCTGATTAATACCATAAGCCTATATAAACCAAATAAATAAACTATGCTAAAATATATATTTTTGTTGTTTTATTTATTGATGTCAAAATCCTGAATTTCTATTGTTAATCTAAATAATTATTTTTAATCTTGGCCTATGAGCCACTACTGGTATTTACTGTTTTATTTTATTTAAAGTGTGCCTTAGAGAATTATGTATTTAATAGGCAAGATTCTAACTATTAATCCCTAATTAATTAGAGCAATAATTTGAAAGCCAAAATTTTTCATATATACCAGTTAGAAAAAACTTTAGCAAAATGGTGTAACAACATATTAGGCGAAACGGAGACGTCGACGACGATAGTGGCATCGGTGTTGGATAGAATCAGAAATATGGACACATGTTCTACTGACATATACACCACCTTTGACTTCAAAGCGCTCTATCCGTCATTAAAAATAGAATCAGTGAGCCTATTTTTCTACCGATTTCTCTTGCAGAATGTCCCGCAAGCATATGAAATTTCGAAGCTATTACAGGAGCTTGCACACCTGGTATGCCATAAATCATATTTCACCTTTAAAGATATAACATATAAGCAGCGCCTAGGCATACCCATTGGTAGCCCAATAGCAGGTGTACTTGCAGAGATCACCCTCAGAACAGTTGAAGAAAAGAGGCTACCTGACTTCCGTGCTGAGATTAGACTGTACACCAGATACGTGGATGATTTACTTGTGATATGGAAGAGGGCTGACATGATAAAAGAATTTGCTGATTCAATGACACTGGCAGTGTCAATATGGGCTACACCTGAAAATGGAACAGCATAGCCTAACAAATATACACTTCTTGGACTTAAATATAAAAGTAGACCCGGAAGGCATAATAACGAGCGTCTACAGGAAGCCTACCTATGTACCAATCCTTATACCAAGCTGGTCTAATGATCCGGTAAGATACAAGAAATCTGCATTTAGGAGCTTCTACCGGAGAGCTTTATTATATTCTAGTAACGAACGCATCCTACAGCAAGAACTCCTGTATATACAAGACAGGAAAAAGACACAGCTATACTAATACCTTCCTAACGAGGATACTCAAAGAGGTACAGTTAGACATAAGACAACAAAATGATAAACCGCAGGACCTAGAAAAGACTAAGAACTTATATAAACCAATACCATTCCATTTGAGTAATCTAGAAGTTGTTAAAAGGGTAGCTAAATGCAGCAAAGCAAAGTTGACAATATCTAGAGGGCCTACAATCTTTGAACACTTAAGAAATGACAAAGACCCTATAAAACAAACAGAAAGAAGTGGTGTATATAATATCCCGACGCTCAACAAGAGAACAGGAGAAGAAGCAGCGTATATTGGAGTCACAAAGAGATGTTTAAGAAAGAGAATTTTAGAGCATAAGAAGGATTTGAAGCATGGTAGGTTAACTACAGCCCTAGCGATCGAGAGTTATGCTGACAACTTAGCTGTAAGATGGGAAGAATCGAGAATAATGAGACCGATAGAGAAAAGGACAAGACCAGAAGTCATGGAGTTGATCGAGATTTTAAAGCATAGTAAAAAAAGAAAGCTTCTAAACGACCGCTTAGCATGGGAACCACCCCATCCATGGAAGGTAGCCATAGAGAAAGCCATGAGGAAGGGAAGTAAACAAATAACACCGGAAGCTGAAGCTCCACATGCAGAGTAAAAATATATACTTGCAGCGAAAAAGGACGCACTTGTTACATTATTACATTATATTTGTATCTTGTTGTTGTTTATTAATTTTGTATATAATATAACTGTAACCATTTGTTAATCTAAATACTCCCTGTTACCTATGATTTCATTATGTCTAACCGATTTCAATATTTAACTGGTTACCATAGAAAATGTATATTCTTTTGTTCGAATATTCTGTTTGTTAAGCCTGATGAAGGCTGTAATACGTTAGTGAATTTTGTTATAATTTTTATTTCCATTAAATCTTAAATACTGCAATCTAGTGCTTTGAATTCATTTCTTTTAAATTATAATACTGTAATGTAATATTTGTATTTATATATTAAATTTAAAATAATTATATAATAAGAAAAAGAATAACCTGAAGACAATAGTGCAGGTAATTGGAAACATAAGCTCTTTCCTCCACCAGTTGGCATAATAAGAATGCAATCCTGTCCAGAAAGAGTTGCATTCATTGTTGATAACTGATATGGCCTAAGCGAATTTATTTTAAAAACATTTTTCAACAATTCAAATAGTTTATCAGACCATGGAAAATCTATAAAAAAACAGAAACAAATTATACATATAACATTTTAATATATATTATTAAATAATTTTCATAAAACTAAATTATACATATAAAAATTATCAGAAATGCATCTCAGATATCTCCAAGTAAAACCAATTTTTTTGTATAATTTTTTATCATCAATATGAAATTTGACGCTTAATTTTACATCTAAAATAACTGCTAAATCATTATGACTCAATATACCTTTTAAATAACAGCCTTAAACTGCAGCTGAAAATTATTACAAAAAGTTTTTAATGAAACGTTTTTGGTTTTTAGTAAAAAGTTTTTAGTAATTAATTTTCAACTGAGGTTTAAGGATGTTATTTAAAAGGTATATAATTAAAAAGCAGTTAGTTAAAATAGTTGTTCATTATGACTACCTTGAAAAAGAAAAAAAAATCTCTCAAAGATTTGTATCTTTGTATCAGTATCTTGTTTATTCAAATAATATTTCATAAATTTCATTTTATTTAGATTTATCACAAAATTATTAAGTTTAACTAAGAATATATAATTTTTAAATCTGAAATTAAATAATTTATATTATTATTAATTATTTTAATATTGTCAGCATATCTTATAACACATGATGACAAAATTGTAAAAATCGAATTTAAATATAAAACAAATAATATTGTACTCAAAGGAGAGACTTGAGAAATACCAGAAGTAGGAGTAAAAAGTTCTAACTATTATTATGATTCATTTTTTATATTGTCTATTTCATAAAAAGTTGATATCCAATATATTAGACAAAAATTGATATTATATTCAGATATTACCGGCAAAGTATGAAATGCAGGCATTATATAGAATGAATGATGCTATTTAGGCAAAGTATAAAATATTTCCTCTCAGTGCCGGATCTAAGCTGATTGGATCGACTGCACCAATCTGGCCCCTCACTGAGGAAAAATGAAATCATGAAAAGACTAATAAATGAAGAAAAAATTGTTTAGACTTACTATTATAGATGGGCATTTATACCTGACCCTTTGAACATCTAATTTTTAAAAGACCCACAAAAAGAAAAATTTTTTTGGAAAAATTGAATGTAAATGAATTGATTTTATTTTATCTCTTGGAACAGCAGTACTGAAGTAGACGAAACTCGCATTTTTAATGTAAACATAAGACCGGAAGATCTTAGCCATAGGAAATGGGTTATATACTATAAATGGAATTTGCAGAATAACAAGTGAGTATTTTTTAAAATGATATGATTTTCAACAAGTGATTCATTAATTCTGTTCTTATCAGGAATGTTATTGAAGGTTCTACTGTTATTATTGATAATTGATGAAGATATAACCAATTATAATAATTAGTTTAAAAACATATTAAGGTAAATCAAAAAGCTTCACAGATTTTGATTTTTCCTGGAAAAATATGCAGACAATTTTAAAATGTTCAGATCACTTAAAAAATATTCCTAAAATCTGCTCAAAATATAATTCATCAGATAAATAGTTTTTATTTTTATTTTTGAGAGACAATGAATCAATTATATTTTGCACCATGTTTGACAAAATTATTGATATTTTTAAAGTTCCTTTTAATTTTCATAAATAAGTATTAATTTAACATCTTTTGTGTATTTTCATATATTGATTTAATTTGTCCAAAATGAAAATCTCTCCATGATGATATAATTATAATAATATTATAATTATATTATTTTGCAATCTTACTGCAATCACATTTGTCATTTGCTGAAAGAAGTAACATTCTATCAAATGAAAGTACTTCGGATACAAATAAATTTTTATTTATTGTCATTGATAAGTAAATTAAATATATGTGACTATCTCAAACTCATTGATAACGCTGATTCTTGTATTTTTGAATAGAAACAATTTTTAACGCATATATGTGTCCATATTCCATACCAATAGCTTTAGCTGAGCATTTATGCGTCCATAGCAATCAAAGGATTAAAATTTGCGTATTTATTTATAGATGTTACTTATTTTATTTATACATATAAGCTATATGTTACAATTTGTACCGTTTGACAAAATTATTTATATTTTTAAAGTTCTTTTAAATTTTCATAAGTAAGTATTAATTTACATCTTTGGTGTATTTTCATATGTAGATTTCATGACTCTCTTTTAATATTTTGCCTAAATAGCATCAGTCATTCTATATAATGCCAAAGCATTTTATACAATGTATAGGCAAAGTATATATAATATTAATCATTTCATACTTTGCCAAAAACTGCCAGGCATTCTATATATTGCCTAGGTATTCTAATACAATGCCTGCATTTCATACTTTGCTGGTAACACAGATATTAGATGATTATAAAGAATTTCTTTATTAATATTGTCAAATGCAGCTGACATATCTATAAATGCAATAAAAGTTGTGTCTCCTTTTTCAAAATTAATGCAAATGATATTATATTATATAAGATTTGTAATGGTTGATCTATTTCTAATGATATAAGTTCATATTTTGAAATCTGATTTTTAACAGAAAAATCTATCAATTTCAATATATATTTTTTAAAACTTCTTAACATACAATTTGAGATTATTACTGGTCTATAAGAAGAAGAAGCATTATGATCACAATTCTTTTTAATAACTGGAAAAATGACTATCTGAAAAAGAAACTTGCCTAGCATCTTGATATTCAACTGTTACAATGTTAGAATATTATCGTAAAAATTTCTGATTTGATTTCAAATCAATACAATTTTTATTTTTAGATATGTATTAAAAATTTAGTTATTAATCAATAGATGGGTCATGTTGGCTAAAATTTGTTTAATTATTAATTTTGATTTATTTCAAAGTTAATTTGCACTTTCTAATCCATACTAATCAGGGGATTAACCAATTCATTAGGGCATTGGGATGCTATCCTAAAGATCCCGGTGCAAGTCCGGTGCGGTGGCAAAATTTTATTTTGGGAAAATTAATTTAAAATTATAGTGTGATCATTAATTACTAGATGGCACCACCTTAGTATAAATTTTAAAATTTAATTAATTATTAACTCAACAAATAGTGGCACCATAGCTTTAATTCAAAAATAATCATTAAGAAAATTTTACTTTGACTTTGTCCGCAAGGGGAAGTTTGGCTATGTTATTTGGTTAATTTGCACTACTAGAGTTAGCTATTATTATTTTAAAATTTTAATTTCAGTCATTTTTGAAAGCTTACTAAAAATTATTTACCATTTAATAAATTGGAAAATATAATTTGTGAACAAATAAATATTTATTCTTTAATTTAAAATTAAACCATAATATAATTAGCCATTTAATTAAAATTAATTTAATAACTGGCTAAATTGGGACTTAATTTTATTGCATAATTTTGTTTCTTAATTGTTATAAGACAAAGAGCAGCAGAGAAACTGCTATTTGTCTTGTAACAATTAAGAAACGTGCCTCATTTGGAAGTTTTGTATTTGTTTTTGATCATAATATTATAAATAAATAAAATAAATAGCATATCATTTGATTTTTTTATAAAATTTTTTTTCAAGCTGATAAACAAATCACTTTATGATTCATTTAATAAAATATATTCCATTTGTTATATTTCTTTTTAAATCTGCCTTTAGAGATAACTAACAACAGATTGGTTGCATACCAAAAGGATTTAAAATCAGGAGCTAAAAACTGCTCTAATCTAGGAGAGCTTATGTGCATGATATGCATATAGAATGAGCATAGATCAAACAAACTCGTGATACCTCTTGGGAAAGGATGATTGTGGAAGCATTACAAATTCTAAAAAGCTCCTGTTCAGAAAATGTTAGTAATGACCAACATCCAAGAGAGAATGTTTCATTCATTTGGAAATATGGAATAATTAATAATATCTAAGATTTTTATCTTTAATATTATTAAATTTTCTGTAATTGATATCTGATTTTTGTTTAGATTTAATTATCTATCATCATAGAAGCATATGTTTTCCAGTTAAAAAAAAAAAGAAACAATTTTTATATTCTTATGTTTAAATCTTTGTACATTTATGATTCAGTATTCTGTATGATAGCATGATAGTTGAAGATGGTCAGTAGTTTGACAAAATGTTTTAAAATTTTTCTATTAAAAGTTTTTTATTTTTTTGAAACTATATTCAAGTGCTTTTCTTTCAGTGATAACTAACAGTTTTATTTTGAAAAATAAAAAAATCTTTAAATTTGTAAATTTATCAAGAATATGTTTTTTATAAGAAACAAAATTTTGTTTAGATCGGAAGAACTAGATATCACATTAAAAACTGCATAGTTATATAATTTTATTAAGCAATTTTAATATAGTTTATGCTATGTTTTATTATTTCCCTTTTATATTTTGAAGACTTTTCTAAATGTAATGCTATAAAATATCTAAGTGCTTATTAACTTAAATATTGCTTTTATGAAGAGATTTATTTATTCAATTAGACATAAAAATATAAACAACTGAAATTTCAATAAGGATTTTATTAACAGTTATGACACTAATAATAAATGAAAATCATTATATTGTAATTATAAACTCCAATAAAGTTATAAATTAATAAATGAGTATATTGATGATATTGTATTTGTCTATAAATTAATGAGAAAATCAAATCAATTACTAATCATGAAAATGGCTTAATTGATATACTGTATAAAATTTTAAAAAGTATAGAACTGAAAAAATAACGGAATAGATGTATTATTAGATACTCTAATAGCAGAGGGCTTGTTAAAAGATAATGAAAAAAATATTGTTAGATAAGCAAAATTAAATGACAAGAATTGAAAATTTATAAGAGAAAATAAAAACAGATGATTGTTATATTTTAATCCATCGAAAAAAAATCGCACTGTAATAAATAGTACAATTGCTTGCCATCTATCTAATATAGAGGATGTATTTAGCATGATATCTATGCATGTATCTATGTAAGTATACAAAGATCATGACAATGGTACTGTACTGGACTTCCATATTGAGAACATCGGCAATACTAAATCGACGGAAAGACAAATAAAAAAATTCAACAGAATATTATACTAAAAAGTTATTTCAAATAATCAAATAACTAACTTAAATAACACTAATATTAATAATTTAAAATAAACTGTAATTTAACACTATTGTAAATAGTTTTATCAGAGGTGGCTCCATCTGTTAATTAATAATTAAACTATAATTTTTACTATTCTATGAAATAAAAACTTGTTGCATTTGTCTATGGGTGGGCCATGGCCCATGCATTGAAAGTTCTGGCCCGCTCTGAATATATAACCCGAAACGTAAAATTGAAAACCGCAAGAGTTCAGCTTCACATACCGGTAACCCAAGACGCCTTGAGTTTTGTAAAAATGAAAATTTACAACCGAACAAAATCCAAGACGCCTTGTATTCCGTAAAAATGAAAATAAAAAACCTTCATAATCCAAGATGCCCAAGAATTCTGTAACCCTAAATGGACACGTGTCTTTTGGGTTAAATTAAGGGACACTCTGCATTATTTGGAAACGAGCTGGCTGACACACTGGCACGCGCTGCTTATTTAAACAAAGACACATTTTATAATACTCTACCGGTTATATACTGTACGTTAAAGGCTTTCTACGCAGGGGATCACAGAGCAGTTGGTCTATTAGGTGGGAGACTGATAACAAGGGGGAGCTTACTCATAGATTCTTTCCTAGTCTTAATAGTCGGTTAAATGTCAACCTTGGGGTTTTTCATCGCGGATTAACGGCTTTCTTAACACAGCATGGGAAGTTAAATTTTTATTTGAACAGGTTCAAAATTCTGGAATCTAGATGTAATTGTAATTGTGATGACGACGATACTGTAGAGCACATTGTTTACGACTGTTGCCTCTTTGATTTGTGGCGGAGAAAGCTGATTACACATTTTCACGAACAACTTATGCCATGGCCTGTACCGCTACATATGCTCTTTAAGGATCAGCTGAGGCAAATCTTACTAAAAGTTGCTTTATTAATGCTTCCATAAAATATGGCCCTGCAAACATTATCATTTAGCGTTTTTTTTTACTTACACATTTACACACATATTGGGTCTAAGAATTGACTATTTGTGTTGGTTTAATTTCCTATTTTCGTTTTTTCTTTCTGTGGATAAACTGATGTTACCTACGGCTTGATTGGTTCTTTTCCACTCATTCTCCGCAGCTATGGCCATAGCAGTCAGGATTGGAGGAATGGTGGCTGAGGTTTCTTTATTCACTCTTGATGTACAGTACCAATCTTTGACCCCCTATATACTATATTATTCAGTTTCTTTATTTTCTTTTCAGTTCATTTTCTTTTCTGTTGCTGCTTCAGGTGTAATACATTATATAATTGTGACTTTTCTTGAGAGTGTTACGTACAGTGGACAGTTAGTTATATTTCGCAGATTATGATATTAGTTACTTTCTACTATATATTAGGTTAGGTTTATTTTGGCTATGATACATGAATGCAAACTTTTTGTAAATATAAAATTTAAAATGTTAACCTGAATACAAGGCAGTAATAAAAATAATAATAATAAAAAATAGAAACTGCCTTGTTTTAAACTTTCAAATAATATTTAAATTATATTGATACATGAATGCAAACTTTTTGTAAATATAAAATTTAAAATATTAACCTGAATACAAGGCAGTAATAAAAAAAATAATAATAAAAAATAGAAACTGCCTTGTTTTAAACTTTCAAATAATATTTAAATTATATGATGATTGTTCTTTAGTGAAAACCAGAAGTTCTGCCATTTTGTTGAAAGCTGTATAGATTTATGATACATTTTCTGCTAAATCATTTAAAGTTTTTCAAATAGAATTTGTAAAATGTAATATTAAATTATAATTGGCATTTATAAAGATAATCTTTTTACGGTTTTAAAAATTTACAATGAAAATATATTTTTCAAATTATAATAAGAAATTATAAAAAATGCACAGCATAAAATTTTTTTAGTTTATTAAATATCAAAAGAATTTATGAGTAAAATACTGTTTCATGTTATTAAAATGCAATGTTATTTTAATAATTTTTCTTATGACAGTTATCTAAATAAAAAATTACAATATTCTGATCTGACTGCTGTTAGGATCACTCCATCAAATGTAAATATGATAATTTTCAATTTATCAATTTTATTTTTGATAAAATTTCTGTGATTTCTGACAACTTAATCAATTAACAAATAATGTTTTTTTTTCTTATTAGGATCACAATATTTGTGCAATTAATGTCTGCTGGTTAGCTTTCTACTTTCATCAACTGGGGTATAAAAAAATTTAAACTTCAAGTTTTAATTTTGCTTTTGTTATGTTTTAATTGGTTGTTTGAATAATATTTGAATGGAAATTCAAAATGACAGAAAATGTACCTTTAAATCTGTAATATTTCCTATCATCTGTATTTTTCAATAAAAATTGAGAGATAATTTCATTAGAAAAATAATGATGCAAGGGAAAGATTACATGAATAAATACAATACAATAGTCTCCAACTTATGCAGTTAATTTATCTTAAAAATTTCTGCACAAGTTCAACAATGCTTAAATTTGATATATATGAATGTATACATTAATAAACAAATGGTTAAATGAAATTTATGAACATATCTCAAGCATAGACAAC
Organism: Olivierus martensii; assembly: GCA_000484575.1. Classification (NCBI taxonomy): domain Eukaryota; kingdom Metazoa; phylum Arthropoda; class Arachnida; order Scorpiones; family Buthidae; genus Olivierus; species Olivierus martensii. The sequence goes on from AYEL01077918.1 coordinate 23,243, forward strand.
AAAATTTAGATTAATTGTTTGGACACGGACACACACACACTTCCATAAAATATTCTAGTAAGAATTTTATGTTAAAAATTGTGAATTTATTTGAATATATTGTATTGTGAATATCAATTATTAGTAATATATATAAACAATTACAAAATTCAAATCAACCACTTTATAGCAGTAAATTTAATAAATACTTTTATTATTACTTTGTGAAGTATTTTTAGCTATTTTTCTATTCTCAACACTAAAAATATAAAGATCAATTTCAAATGTTAACTGAACATTCAAATTGTTCTGTATGTTTTTGCAAAGAACTGAAAATGGCAAATAGCCAAAAGTATTTTGCAAAAGTAGTAATAAAAGTATTCATTAAATTTACTATAAAGTGCTTGATTTGAAGTTGGTAATTTAATAAACATAAGCAGTTTAGTTTATAGTATTGTGTAAACAATGTAAAAACAAGCAATATTAATAAATTTTCTAACATAATACAAAATAATTTTCTTGTTTAATAAATATGGTGGCTGGAAAATTTTTAAATTTCTCACTTGTTATTTTTATTCTCCCAACCAACTAGATAAGATCATTACAGGATTATTGCTGAGATAACTATATTGATCTTACATGAATGTTAATGTGAATAAATTGAAACAGGAATAAATAACTGATACGATTATTTAAAAAAGTCATCAGAAAAATATGACTTCACAGTTCAAGCAAACAAACTTCAATATTTTGAAATATTGGCAGATGCAACATAAGATAGTTTTAATACAATTAGTATTATTAGGCAACTAGTAATGCGATGTAATTGCATAAACACACATTTTTGAAATAGCAGATATGTTGTTCAAGTTATGATGGTGATTATTTACAAGGAGAATCCATATTTATGATGGCCACTATCAATGATTTTGCAATAATGATGCCCAATATTACAAACTGGATGGTCAAGCAGTCACCAGGATGGAAGCATGCTGTTTCCATCATGGAGTTTACATATTTAATTTTAGATCTCATATCTCCAGACCTTTTCAGTGTACAAATGCAGCCCATTCAACTCATCCTTCACTTGATTGCCCACTGTTACTATGAATATGTGCAACATGTGGTGAGTATTGGAATGCACAGCTACTTAGTATCTGATAAGAAGAAAATAAGCATATAATACAAAAAAGATAATGGCAGCTGTATGATCTTTAATGCTTTTTACAAAAATCAGATATTTTTGTTTCAATTTAAAAATATTCCTTGAAATGTTTGCAATGAAATTATATATAATGAATTAATTCAGTTTTCTGAATTCAATTCCTAATGCTGCCTGGGAGAGAATTCAGATTTCATGCCTCAGAAAATTTTTTGATGGATCCAATCTGAGCATTGATCTACTTATGGTAAAGTCCTGCTGACTCTATTATAGATGTAGGCAATTAATTGTTGAATCTGGAATGAACTCTATTATGTAGTATTCAGCCAATGATTGGGAAGTGGCATTAAATACAACTGTTTATTTTGCTAGAAACTTAATTATATTAATTTGAATTAAACTGCTAAATCACAAAGGATACTTATGGCAGCGATCATTTTTAGAGTCTGATAAGATGGTCATTGTTCATGATTGATCAATTGGAAGATTGAAGGACAGGGTTCAATGGGTCTGGCCTGAACATAACTGGAAAACAGCAGAATTCCTTCTAGATATGTGGGATCCAGAACTGAATCCAGTCCTCCAAGGTGATAAACAACTGCTTTATCATTATGCCATTTGGCTAAACTAGAAACTTGGACATGCAAAAATAACTTAAATATTCCATCTTTGTTTTTATATGGTATTTTCTTTATTTGTACCTACATAAAATGCTGGTAAGTATAAGATACATATTTTCCTCATTTTTAAAAATAAACAGCATTTACTCAACATTAATATAGGCTATTCCTTTTTTTGGGGAATGTAACTGCCATTTATATTGCACCTACAGAAAATCATGTTCCAAGTTATGACAGATTTGAACTATGAGGGAAATTTTTGATTATAAACCTATGATAAGTCAGGGATTCCTGTATTAATATAGTATTTTATAATATTGAAATTTAAGGTGTTTGAATAAATTATTTTTATATAGTATTTTCTAAACACATTTTTTTTTTATATAATAAATGATTGAACACAACAAAAATACTTGACTTCAATTTAATCCTTTAATCAATACTAATGTTCTAAAAATAAGATATGAAAAATGTAACAGCTTCATTTTGCATTTCTTGGTTTAGCAAATCCCCAAATTTAATATTATAATTTTTGATTCTTTCAAAATCATTGTAATTGAGATTAATTATGTATGCATGAGAGTAACATACATGAGTAAGAATTGTATTTTTTGAACCCAAGTTTTTCATTAGATAGTATTTGCATTATTTTGAAATATAAATAAAATTTTTATTGATATAGAAAAAACCCAAATACAATTATTTATCAAGAGAAAATTTTATTACTACAGAAATGTTTTCAACCTATTTATGATGTCTTCTTCAGCTATACTATAGATTTGTAAAACATGCATTACATGGTAGAACAACAAAATGGCAATTGCTTATCATTCAATGCTAATATAAATAAACAGATTGTATGCAATGGAAAAGTTCAAAGAATTTATACAAATGGAGACTATAGTGAAAAATAAAAATTATAAATTTTAGAAATGTTAAGAGAATATTGTTAAGTTTATAATATAGAAAAACCATTATATGTTACAAAACAATGTACAGATAAGTGAATAAAAAATTACAATAAAAAAGTAATAATGAAAATAATAACATACATAATATTAATAAAATTAGGATATATATTAAAAATATATAAATGCAATAAAATGTTATGTGCAAAATCAAATATTCAAACTCATCTTTACAATGGGTGTCCAGTGCAAGATGAGACAAATTAATCAATGTATCACAATCAAACACTTGATAGGATACTAAGGTTGCACTTGTTAACAACATGATTACTTTTTTATTGCCAAATGATATGAATAGTTTCTGTGGCTTGGACAGAAAATTCTGTAGGAGTATTCTAAATTATATATGCATCTAATTATTTGATGAAAATGTAATTTTATAAGATATGAAGATTGAATCTGAGGTTAATTTTTTCTCTTTTTAGGTCAGCTTAGTACTTAGCTAGTTTGATTTTTAGGTCTCCAGACATGTACCTAATATAAAGTTCATTTCTGTTTAAAGTATATCACAGTGAATTCACTATCCTGAAGCTACACAAAAATCCAATCAAATTATGACCTATTTTTGCCAGATTTATTGTTTTAACATACTTGTTAGAAATATGTTTAGCTATGAGGTGCCTAGATATACTTAAGGAATATCCATATAACATCTTTTACTACTAATTTCATGCAAATCTACTAAAGCTCTTTATTATAGATTTCAAAATTTAATATTATAGATTTTCTAGATAAACTATGTGAGGTTAGAGCTTGTTGAAATTCTGGTCACCTATGATTGTAAAAATCTCGATCTGTCAACATGCATAAAACCAGTCATGTTACTCCTCTATCAATTTCTGTTACATCTAGACACAAATATGATAGGCTCATTGGACTTGAAAGAGATTGTCACATTGTATGCCACAAATAATACTTCTATTTTAACAGAAAGTACTACTATCAGGCAAAAAGTATGGCCCTTCACTAATATAGTTATTAGATCTAAAGAAGAAAATTAGCTTCCTATATTCTGTGACATAATCCATCTATATCTCAAATATGTCAATTACTTAATTGTTATCTGGAAAACATCCAAAAATGTACTAAATCTGAATGAACCTGAAAGAATGACTGATCCAGCATTAGGTTTTCCTTAGAACAACAAAGTCAAAGTGGGCTCAGTCAAAACAGAGCCCCTTTTTAGTTATCTTGATAGAAATCATCAATGCTGAATATGCAAGCTAAGTCTATAAAAAATCTTCATACTGGCCAAACTTTATTCATATCACATCCTACAACCCATACCAATATAAGATGGCAGCATTTTGAACATTATTCCATAAAGCTTATATACACTACTCTTCAATAAAGACTAGAGATGATGAAATATAAACTGTTATCAAAAGAGGAATCACATTTAGTTATATTCATCAGACATTACTTAATGTTTTGAAAAACAAAGAGTAAAAGGTGATAAATAAAACTTTCTCATCAAATCCTGTCCAGAACTAGGTCTACTTCTGAACAGGATTTGATGAGAAAGTTTTAGATTTGCTTTCAATTTCGATACTGTATATCAGTTAAAATGCATAGCAAATTCATTAATGGTACTTCCAATGAAAAACTGTTAAAAAAAGACATAGCATTCATATTTTAATTATTCTAGAATGACAAACCAAAAATACCTAATGACAAAAATCTGCCATTTATCAGATCCCTCTAATACACAATATTCTGAAGAGAAATAACTTTATATTATATTGGATATACATCCAGAAACTTAAAACCTGATTAGCCAAACAACAAGCTGACTAAAAAGATGTAAAACTATCACAGCCTCAGTCTTTGAACTTTTGAACATAACATTTTCATTAAAAGTTCAGATATATATATATAGATATATATATATACACATATATAAAATTCAGAATACTATTTCAGAGTTTTCCATTGTAACCCACAAAAATCATTTACAGATAGTCCTCAACTTGTACTTGCAATGGTAATGTCATCGATAAATTCTGCTATTGATCAATGCAACGGGATTGGGTTCAATTTTCTGACTCACTAATATGGAAAGCATATTTTTTGTGTCTGATTCTTGTAGTTTTGTATTCTTTATTTTATTCTTATTAAAATAACATCCTAGAAAACATTAGTAATGAGAAATCCATAAATTTTGGACATTTCCAACTTCTGATAACAGAATTCAAAAATTTTGAAACTGAATTCCATTTTAAGTCAAGGATTATCTGTATATTATTAAGCAATCTGAAAGTAATATTATTAACAAGTACAATCCTAGTATTTCATCAAGCACTGATTGTGGTGCTTCAGTTAATTTGTCTCATCCTGTATGAAGAATGTGTATGGAATTAAAGTTTCGGATTAACTCAACATTTAATTATATATATATATTTTTTTTTTATACTTATATATATTTTTAAAGAATTCATAAAGATTTTTTTTTAACATATATTTTAATTATATTATTATACAAACAAGTATTTGTTGTTTATGAATTCCCAGGTTTGTGAGTTTTTTCAAATGTGAACATTAATTGTAATAAATAAATGATAAACATTCACAAAGAATATTTCAAATCATATATGCAGCTATATAATACAGAATGACTGGGTTTTTAGCAAAGATTCCATTGTCTGTTAAAAAATCCGAAAAATCAACAAGATTGGCCAAGAAACAGTAATAGTACATCTTCTGGTTTTATTGGCATGTTATATAAATTACTTTATTTTCAGGTTGTGATTAAGGCAATAGTTCATCTGTATTACAATTTGTCTACTTGACTGTCAATAATAATGAAGAATAAAATTCTTTAATATTTATATTACACAAATAATCTCTCTATTCTTATAATTTCCTTGATTTTAAAGATAATAATTTATTTATCTAAAGAAATGAAAACAATCTAATCATAAACTATTGATTTTGTTGGCCTTTACTTAATTTTATTATGATCAAATTGCATTGCTGAGAACAAAACCCAATTTTAACATTATGTCTATAGGAAATTTGATTATTGATTTAAGAGTTCTTATTTAACAAATCCATTTCAAGAATGAATTAATACATAAAATTGAGGACTATCAATGTTATTATTTTCATTATCATTATTATTTTTTATTTTAATTTTTTGTTCATTTATCTATACATTGTTTTGTAACATATATTGTTTTTTCCTTTATTGTAAACATAATGTTACCATCTTAACATTTCTAAAATTTGTACTAACAAACTCTTTTAATTTAAACTTTGAGAGATAATAGCCAAATAGATCTTAATTCTGCCTAAATAATCCTCGATTATATTCTGTTATAATCAAGAGTTATTTAGTCAGAATTACTGTCTATCAAAAATTTGTATTTTTTTTATTTTTTGCCACAGTTTCCATTTGTATAAACCCTCTTAACTTTTCCACCACATACAATCTGTTTATTTATCTTAATATTGAATGATGAACAACTGCAGTTTTGTCCTCTCATTGTAATGCATGTAAATCTTCAGCAAATCAGTAGTACATTTGAAAAAGACCTCATGAGCAGACTGAAAATATTTCTGTAGTAATGAAACTTTTCCTGATAAAGGCTGTTTGTTTTTTTTTATACCAATTTAAATCAATAAAATAAAGAATGAATTAAAACTTTTATTACATTTCAAAATAATAATATTTTAAGAATATAAAGAATAAATCAATACCAATAAACATCTATCCACCATAACTTGAGTAATTCCTTCTAATTTCTTTTTAATTTGTGATATTCTTAAGGCATCATCTGCTCCTCCTACTACAACCAGTCCACTTTCTGCTCTCATATGTTCTCGAAAATCTTCAATATCATCTATTAAGCATGTACTTGAATTCTGACCAATCACAAATAAAGTTGGTGTAATATTATCCAATAAAGGATCATCTAAATCCTGAAAAATATATTTAGTTTAGTTTAATTTCATTAATATTAAATTTATTTAATTTAAATATAAACAAAATAAATTAAATGATAATATAGATATATTTATTTTAAATTCTATAATAAGCCTGTAAAAATTTTTAGTATTTTTTACTTTAATACTCAGTTTTGTTGTGAAAAAAGCCAGTAGAGAAACTAATTAAATTTTTAGTCCTTTTTTATAATTTAATTAAAGTATTATATTAATGATTATTTTGAATAGATCAAAACAAATTCTATTTCATTCTATATCCAAAACAGCATATCTAGAAATAATGTAGCAATTAAACTATGATAAATCAGCAAGACCTATTATTTTTTCTTTATAGACATTATCTTTGCCATAATTTCAAATAACAAATTCACAAATATTCCATGACTCAACATATATTGTTTTTACATTATACAATACATACTAATAAAGAGTTCAAATACATGAAATTACAGAGTTCTTTCAAGTATAATCTTGTTACAACAGAGTTTGGTTCCAAGAATTTCAAATCCCTATTATAGAAGACTATGATAGCATGTTGGAGCAATATACAGGGTGATTCAAAAAGGTTGTGCCAAATTTACAGACTTGTAGAGGATAAAATTCTGAGTAAAAAGTCTAGTCACATATTTTTATTTGAGGCTTCGTTTAAAAAATATAAGGTGTAAAAGATTTGTGACATCATTTCCAGTTCAATCAAAAAATATTTTTAAAATATGTTTATTTGCATTTTTTAAAAATCATCTATAAAATTTAACTACTTAAAAATTATCATAAAAAAATTAGAGCATCCCATCACATTGTTTATTAAATCAGCAACCAATTGTTTAAATGAAACGTAATTGTTTTACAAATGCAAAATTCATTTTCAAATGTTAAATTAAACTAACTCTTCCTGGTTTGGTAGTTGTGTATTGTTTACTACAATATTTTTGAGAGAGTTATGGATCACTATTCTTATGCAGAAGTGGCAGATATGCACCTCATTTATGGGTGCAACAATGCAAATAGTAGAGCAATGGAACGTCTATACAGAACTTTTCTACAATGCAGATGTCCATCCAGAGTTATTTTTGCAAACATTGAACATTTCAGATAACATAATTAATTAAAGTTGCATTAATTTGCAATTTTGTTAATTTAAATCAATAAATTTAATTTCAGTACTTAATTTTTTCAATGTTTCTTGTCTCTCATGTATATCAAAACAGAAATGACATCACAAAACTTTCACGCATTATATCTTTTAAATGGAGCCTCAAATCAAAAAATGTGATTAGACTTTTTTATTCAGAATTTTATCCTCTACAAACCTATAGATTTTGGCACAACCTTTTTGAATCACCCTGTATATTTGAGTCTGGTGTAATACAAACTTCCTCTGATCCAACTAAGAGTCTTGCATATAAAGTTGAAAAAATAATGAATAATAAATGTTTCCTAGAATGTTTCAAAGCTCCAGTTGTAAACAATCCAGCTAGTCCCAGACATTTTGTTTTTTATTAAACACACAAGAACCCTGTAGCATGTAGGCCAATTGTTGAGGTCAGATAACTGCTCATTAATTTCAAAAGCAATTTTAAAAATATTAACTATTTCATTGGATGGCTAAAATTGCATATAAAAAACTTGTTTTTTTGTTGAACTCTTATATGTAACAAAAAATTATGATAAAAAGAATGCTTACACTGTTAGAAAGAGAACAAAATTTGCAATAAATTCTAAAAATTTTTCAAAATATTTTGACGAAAATTAAGTGAGATTTCACAATTTAAATTTTTTTTGCATATTAATTAGGTTTAATTTCAAAACATCTTCAACACTCAAGGGATCAGCTACAATTTAGATATGACTACTTAGTTGATGATTTAAGAAATTAAAACAATGTCAAAGTAGCCATATTTAAACTGTAACAAATATCCTAATTTATTAATATGTACAGTATTAAGAAATTAGGATATGGAATTAGTAAGGAAGTAAGGTAAGAAAGAATTAGTACTTGGTTTAATTTTTACATATTAGATATTTTAGATGGGATATTTATACAATGGCTGTTTTCATATTATTAAATATTTAAAAACCAATATGCTAATACAGGTTGAATATCTCCAACCTGTAATTCCAAAATCCATAACTTTGCTTTCCAGTAAGAAGTCCTTTGAGATAAGACTATAATTCACTTGTTTTTGAAAGAATGATGATGAAATAGTGTGCACATAGCCATGGCACACTGTTGTGATTTAGTAAACTGCCAAATATTGCCAGTGCAAAGTGTCTGTGACTATTTATTTTCTGTTGTATTGTTTATATCTGTGGGTCGGAGGTATAGGGCACTATGTCCATTTTTGGCCAAAATGAGATTATTGGCACAATCATATGAGTTTCTCGTCCTCTACCCACAGGTATACAACACTATGTCCTACATCAATAATTGGTGGAGTTACGGTGCTTTTAAATAACACCAAGTCCATAACGGAGAACAACATAAAACAACTTCAAACTGCTCTCCTGTAAAATGTAGTAAATGTGACATAGTGTCCTATACCTCCGACCCACAGATATTTATTGTTAAAAAGATCTGATAATGAATTTTTTTTTCACTTCTATAATTCCACCATATCATTTTTCTAAAATCTGGGAAAAATCCAAAATCTGAAATATTCTTGATCCTAAGCATTTTGGATTAGGGATACTCAACTTGCATTAAAAAAGATTATCCTTGATGTACAACAGGTTTTTTTTTACAACCAAGTTATGCATTGATATGATAAGTCAGAATTACATTATATCTATTGAATCTACCATAACAATACACATTATGATAGGATCTATGGAGTATGGTACTCATTGTAAGATAATGCAGCACTTCACATAAAACAAAACCAAAAGGTATCACAAGCAAAATAGATGCTGCGGTATATCAGATCATTGTGGAAGGAGATATATATACATGAAATGTATTGATCATCACAAGAAGAATTGTTGAAACAAGAATATTTTCAAAAACTTGAGCTGAAAAACTGATACTAATGAAAAGCTTGGGAAAATTCAAATCACCCAAGCTTTTATGACAAATATTTATTTATTAACTTACTGAGTTGAAAGTTCATAAATCACAAATCAACATAATTGTGGTCATAATGATCAATTTGTGCTTTATTTTTTTTCTCATGTACATGGATTGCCTGGCAAAACTGAACCAAATATAGTGTTCATAAAAACAAAAACTGCATGTAATAGATACTTGCAAAAAGCAAAAAAGACTAACAAATAATAACTAACAACACTCAAAAATTTTACATAAAAAGAGTGCTTGAAAAAATCAAAGAAAACAACCAATAAAACCAGTATCAATTCCATTAAAAGATATAAATGAAAAATTAATTCAATAAAATGATATAAATGAATATAAATCATCATAACTCTCATAAAAAAAAATTGAAATATGTTAAAAAAAAACTATGGAACATTATGTTACATTTACATAAAAATCACTAACTGATAATAAAGGCTAGAATAGTTAAATCTCTTTCCAATAAAATTTAAACAATTAAAAACATCAATTAAATGCTGTAAATATACAGTGTGTCCCAGAAAAACATACTCACACTTTAACTGGATATTAAACATATATTTTAACTTTCATCAAGGTGTTGAATGATATATTTACAGGTCTAATAGGATAAATCAACAAAAGGTAATGATTGATTGAGTAGATTAGTATTTTCTGCAAAAATATACAAAAATATGTTAGTGATGAGTCAATAAAGAGTGAGTATATTTTTTTTTTGGGACACCCAGTATAGTTGCAAAGATTACAAATTGGTTGACATTGCCACTTTGTAAAGCTATTGTTTACCCTCTTGAGGATCCAGATTTCACATCTCCAGGTTTTCAGGAGAGATGAAAGAATGGGATTCAATGGGCTATACTTAGCCCACTGAATCCCATTCTTCAATATTTCAATTGACATCATCATGGGCATTGGCTAACCCATGATAGGTTCTAAAAGTGGGTACCATAAAGTATATTGTACGTGGTATTCAATTGTGAATAAACCAACTGACGTTATTTTGAATTTCAAAAGAAGTCAATTGATGTTTCCTCATTAAGAAATATCAATGAATGGAAATAAGAGTATTTGACTATGATTTATAATGTCTGGCTAAGATTATTTTACTTTCTCCTGTTTTTACAGTTGCTTGATTCCCACTGCTGGACAAATGATTTGCTATCATGATGTCCTATAATTTCTTACACATTTGGTGTAAAATTACAGGATTTCATGAGAGCAAAAAAGTTGGTGGTCCCATTATTGTTGTTATAATTATAATTCTTAAAACAAGCAATAAATCACTGCAGTAAACAGAAATAGGTTAATACAATTTCACTATCTCTATTTTAGTACAAGAGTAATTTATTCTTGCTCTCTTAATTTAAAATGTCTATAATTAAAATAAATCAGTTTAAAAAAACTTTTATATTCCAAATCTCAAATTTGCAAAAAAATTTGAATTTCAGTTATTTGTTTACTGTTAGAAAACTCTAGCTTTTCAAATCAAGTTGACTCAAGCCACAACTCTAATTAATACTTTTGACTGCATTAACCCTTTGCACTCCGTTGTCAATATGTACATGACAGGCCGATGACCTGCTACAACTCCGTTGTCATGTACGTATTGACAGGGCCTGGTGCCCTTATTTTTATTTATATCGAAAAATAAATTTTCAAAATATCATTTTTTGTCATATTTTTCATTGTTTT
>AYEL01077920.1:0-18289 GCA_000484575.1 Olivierus martensii
AAAAAAAAATTAAATAAATAAAAATAAAAATAAAATAAATAAAAATTAAATAAAAATAAAAAAATAAATAAAAAAATAAATAAAAAAATAAAAATAATTTTGTATTACTAACATAGTTATAGGTTTCTTACTAGCACGTTCCCTAAATTTAGTTTCCTAATTTACTAACTATTTCTTACTAACATCTTGCCATCTTATCCTCTCTTTTTACTAACGTTATCCTAGCTCCCATTCACTTACACTGTAGGTTTAGGTACTTGCTTTAGTCATCATATAGGTCTTGTTTAATAGGTACTTTGCACTTTTATTTTATTTTATTTTTCTCTTACTCACTTCCCCTCCAGCTCCCTTGTTAGTACTCTTTATGAGTGGAGAGGGGCATTCTCTTTAGCCACTAAGCTTACGAGAAAAAAAAATAATAATAATGAACTAATCTATTTTGTTATTAATGAAACAAAAATGGTGCATATTATCACTAATATTACATGCGCAATCAAGAGGTAAGTTGTTATACCACTCGCTATTGAATAAAACAAGAGTGACAAAGAGACGATTTAAGAAAATAATATGATAACATCAACCAAAATAACCGCATCTAATTTTCACATATATCCTATTTCGGTAATACTGTACTTGGCTTATTTTTTTTACATATGAGATGCTTTTAATGGAATATCATTTATTTTTTAGATGATAGAGACATTTCTAGAGAAGAAAATCATCATCATCTACACCTTTTAATATTAGCCCAATTGGGTCAAAATTTTTAGATAATTTTAAATCAACTATGCTATGCCAATATTCTGAATTTGGTCAAAATCAGTTAAGCAATGCGATATGTAAAGGCATTTATGGAAATAATCACTGCAGTGCCTCTTGACAATATAGAAAAATAACTCTGAAAACTAATTCTATTAAAATAAAAAATTATCTAAGCAAACAGTCAGTGACTACTGTACTTGGCTTAGGCCCTTTCCACACGGAGCGTATCGTCATAGACACGTTTTAGACACAGCATCGTTGCTTGCAGCGCCACGTGTTTTCAAATGCATGTCTGTACACGAAGCATCAGCGTAGCGCAGTGTATTCGTCATACTTCCCAAGTTTCACGATGCCGGTCGTACCGTACTGTTGTTCGCTAGTCGTACGAAGCTAGGCTTGTTTTTGTACTTGGTACGATTTACTTACTCCTATATAAAAAATGAGTGAAAGTCTACCATTAAATTCGTATAAAAGATAGAAAAATATCCATGTTTGTATAATTATTCATTGTCTGAATATTCCTAGGAAGAATATAATAGAAAAGAACGGAATGATTTAGCTCATGAACTGGACAGACATGTATGCAAATATTAACACATTTTAATTCAAATAATTATAATATAATAAATCCATTACCAGCAACACATGGTTTTAACCCTGTTCCTGATACATAACGTGGAAAGATTACATTTGAATGCTGCCATTCGATATACATATAATATAAAATAGTATTCTATAAAATGTTTAAAATTTTGCATCATCTGATAATTCCCTCCCAACAATAAACAGTATATTATTTTACATTTCTTTTAATATAGGGATGAATCCCTATATTAAAAGAAAACAATCTTATTTTCCTTCTTTTTCGGCGATGACAAAAATAATAAAATACGCATATTATCATCATTATCGCTGGACGCCATCTTGGCTGAACGAATTCTGTACGATTGTAGTACGCTCCGTGTATAGATGTGCAGGCATACGCGTATCGTCAATGCAGTTCAAATCTTCTACGCGTCTATGACGATACGCTCCGTGTACAAAGGGCCTTAGAATCACTGCAGTGCCTCTTGACAATATAGAAAAATAACTCTGAAAACTAATTCTATTAAAATAAAAAAATTATCTAAGCTACTTATATAAATGCTATTATTTATTTATGGAATGGATTCGTTATTAACTCTAAATTTGTTATCAAGATCAAAATAATCTGGAATTATATAAGGAAGTGATCGATAATCTAGACATCTTACAACTCATCAATCGATCAATCGTCTATTAAGTTCACTAATGGAAATGATGTCAAATGTCTTGAGTAATAACCAAGCTTCTATCGGTTCTATTACTTATCAGTAGTCAGGTTGCATCAATGTCTGCTGATAAAATATTATAACATCAACAAAAAGTTTTTCCAATTCCTTTGGAATTCTTGAAACATAATTCGATATATGAAACTTGTAATATATCGACAGTCTTTTCAAAATAAATTAACTGATTTTTTTAAACTTTGGTTTACCAGTGGGAAAAGTGATATCAATGAATGTTGGTTGGAGTTGAGAAAGTATTAGTGGGAAAAATTATTCTCAATTCTATATACAGTAAATCAGGCTATAATTTATTATTAAACAATGGAATGCTCCATTGCTTAGTATCCACCGAGTGAAAAATGACGTTAAACTTAACAAAAAAAAAATATATATATATATATTGTATATTAAAAATATTCACTCACGTTTATTTCTGCTAGATTTTTCACTTTCTACTGCTTCCGTGATGAATTTATATAACAAAGCTGATGCCAGAGCAAAGAATCCTGAAAAACGGAAAGTTTTACGACCACCATATGCATCAAATCCAAAACCACCTAACAAACTTCCTGATCCAACACCTATATAAAAAGATAGTTTATAAAGGCTATATGAAAATATTATTTAATATTTTTCATTGTTAAAACTGAGAGGAAGATTCAGAAAGTAATCCCAGTAGGTTTTTTATATAAATTCATATTAAACTAATCATTTGTACATACGTAGGCTTATCATTTTTAATTGTAATGATATATTTCAAATGGAAAAAATTAATACGTTCAATTTAACGTACAAGGAAATATGAAATATTATACAGTATTTTAATATTCGTTTTCTAAAGAATTGTATAAAAATGAAATTGGGATTGTATTTTAAATATCATTGAACAGAAACACAACTGCAGTGTAATCAACTGTTTCCAAATTCTTTCGTATAACATCAAATATTTGGAAAAAATTCTTCATACTATTTAATATTACTTAAGTAAAAATTTCACAATTTGTTATAGACTACTATGAACGATAAAATTAGTGGTTTCCTTTGTTCTCCAGCATTTAACACTTATAAGTTAATAGAATACCTTTTTTCTATAGGGCTTTAAGCTGCTTTCCATCTGGTAAGTAAGCGGCGGGGCATTCTGCCACCACAAACCGCTTTCATCTATGTTGGGTCAGCCGTCAAGTGGAATAAGGGGTTTGACTAGCCTAGCCCAGAACCTTCCTGAAAAAGCTTTTGGAGTGTGAAATCCGAGAACTGAACCGGAATTCTTCAGGGTGAAAGCACTACGGAATACTGTATATGTATTGCACATTTATATATATGCACTAGAGCTCAAGCTTTGCATACTTTGAGAATCGTTGATATAATTCATATGTACTCATTTCTTGCAATTTTATTACTAAAGACAATAATAGACGGATTATTTCAGTAAAAACTATAAGTGAACTATGCTTGATGGTCTTCAATATATTAATATTTCTTAATTACTGCTTAATTTGATATTGCTTTTCATTTTTGTTAACTATTAAGCAACGGGAATTATATCGAAATCTATCACAATCTACCCATATTCTTTATGGAATCTTTTGGTCCATTAAGAGTATGAATGAGTAGGTAAAAGATTGAATCGATGGGGGTTATAACTTCTTCCGAAAAAATTTTGATTTTTGTAGAATTCGAATCGATCCTAGAGTCTCTAAATGGAAGGCAGATGCTTTGCTTACAAGCGATCAGCCTGTAGCAGGCTTCAATGCATAATGGATATCTTGGTTAAACAAATAATCAAGTTTGCCGGATTGCCATATGATTAAGCATTTGCTTATCACTTGGATTCCTGGAAGATATGCGTTCAATTTTTATATCCCATACTTCCAAGATTTTTTTGAGTAGTAATCCAAGCCAGTTTATTGGACTCCATTTTTCACTGTTAGCGATCCCACCAAGGGCGTGAAGCCGCATTTTGGCACTGAACCATCCCTCTGTTTAGCAACCGCCAGTTGGAAAGCTGTGTAAAACTCAAACAAAAATAAATAATTGCTATTCGGAATGTGCATTTTTTTTCTCAAAAATATTCTAAGAAAGCAAAATTTCCTTGAAGAAATTTGATCTTTATAGATCAGTAATCCAACAAACCATTACAGTATATTGAACAAACATTCAGAAATACTGAATAAATCATTAGAAAGTTATTCAATAATCTGAATCATGATTTACGATATAGGAAATTAAATTATTGAAATTTATTATTAAAATAAATGACTACGTAGATAAGTATAATATGACATAAATCCCTCTTTAATTTGTTATTAATTTCTAATAACGAATGGAATGCAATGTTATCTGAATTATTTCTTTTATTTTATGAATCTTCCTCTTTTAATAAAAACTAACCTAATCCATAAAACGTTGCTCCCAAAATGGTCTGCATGGTAGCTTCTGTACCAGCAGGAGCTGTTATCTTTGCAAACGATGACATAGCAGCATAAAATATACCATAACAAGGCCCTTGTGTCCATTCCATCAATAATATCCACCAGGGATTGTAAATATAGGAAGCAGCTAGAAACCAGGCTGAAAATGCTAATAATGCAAGACACATACTATTATCTCTTCCAATTGATTTTATAATATAACCTGAAAGAAATAAACAAGGAACTTCACCAAAGAAACAGGAAACAATAGTACATAATCCGAATAATAGTTTGTTTGCACCCATATCTTCCAAATACCAAAATTTATAACTCCACTGTAGACCGGAAAGCATGCCGACCAAGCACACAACAAAAACAATAAAGAAGGGATGAGGTCTTCTAAATATTTTAATAATGTCTTTAAGAATATTCATAGATGTTGGTCGTTTCTTCAAATTTGTATTTAAAAGAGCTATAATATCAAAAATAACAAATGGTATCATCATAAAAAAGCCATAACTATAATCCACTTCTTTAGTTGTATTTGTAATTTCGATTATATATGCTGTCAGCATTGTTACTAATGCCCATCCAATAGAATACCAAAGTTTTTGTTTTCCAAATTCCCCAACTGCACCTTCAAGTTCTTCATAACAAGCTGCATCTGATAAAGATATTATAACATTTGTTGTAATAAGAGATGATGCCATTAAAAAAAGAAGTGCCCAGAATTGATATGTGGAGAATATAGTAAATTCTTCTTTCTTATCATATTCTGGCAGAAAACATTCTGTTTTGCATATTTCTTTTAAATTTTGAGAACAACGTTCAGAGAGTCTACCATTATCTGATGTAACAATGTTTATAGTGATGAATTCAGAATCATTATTTATAGTTTTACTTATTAATTTAAGAGATTTTTTGCATAACGTGATGTTGTCTCCCTGGTAGGAATTATCATATAATTTTGCTGTAAAACATTCATGACAATTAGCATGGCATATTAAACTGCTATTTTTTGCTGATATATTCAAAAATGTTCTAGATTCCAATGCATAAGAATTATTAAGGTTACAAAACAGTTCTGCATTAAAGCTATTATTATTTTTGTTTATCGGTTGTATATAATTAATCGCAATATAAAAAGGCGTCTGAATTATAATCAAAATGATGATGATAAATTTTAACTGCTTGAATTTATCAGAAATCCATCCAAAGAATGGAGAGACGATAATTGTCGTAAACGGTACCACTGTATAAATAACACCTACAGCTGTTGCAGTTATTCCCAAATTTTTGGCAATTATCGGACAGAAAGGTAGAACGGTAGCTATAGCTAAAGGAAAAAATAATTATTAAAATATTTATAAATATAATTGTTTTTAAATTCTGTATTTAAGGAAATATCCTAAATTAGAACTATTTACCTGAAGCATATAGAAACAGATGGAATTTCATCGGCAATAACTTTTTATTTATATTAAAAACTAATTTCGTACAGATCGCCATTCTGCAAATCAATAATGTATAATACAATTAAATATCAATACAGTATTTTTTATACAACTGATTTTAATTTAATGAAATGATTTATAAAAGCAGATGCTTTTCATGACAACACTTTGCATTACATGATGATAATTTATCCATTTATAATAATAAATTGACAAGTTAGGTTAGATTAGTTGAGTTAAGCCGCCATATTGCTCATGGGATTATACAGTAGTTTATCTGGCGGTGATCATTGTTAGAACCCACCATAGGCTAGCCAACACCCATGATGGATCAGTCGGAAGGTGATTCAACGGAAAGGCCCGAACCCCTCCTGAAAAACTGGAAGTATTTGCTTACTACCGTGGAGGATCCAGGTTTAATACCTGGATCCTCCACGGTAGTAAGCAAATATTTATCACGCGGCTATCTGCCCGACATAAATTGACACAATATTCATTTAAACAAATCAAGCCAAACAATGAAAAATTTTTGTTAATACTACTTTATGAAAAATATTTTTCGATCATCAGCATGAATATTTTTTATAAATTTTTTCTGCATAAATGAGAAATTATAGATGACGATAAATTTTCTTAAAAATTATAAAATAAAAATTAATTGCATAAAAATAAATCTTTCATTTATTATTTATTCTGATCATGATATCCATAATTTATAAAAAAAACAATGTAACGAAATCGTTAGACAGGAAACACGACTTGACAACGTATGCCAAGTGATTAGCAGAATTTGTTTATATACTCTACACATGACTCTACCTTCACAGAACTTCAGACCAGGACCTGATTTACGAATAATGCAATCGCTAGGCTCCAACATTTAACGAGATCTTCTCAAATGCATTTATTTTTTTTATATGAAGTGTGAAGCTTACTAGTTACTAAGTATAGCGTATTGCATGTTATAAAAAAATTGAAATATTATACTGTTTCTTAAATACAGTATAATAGAGTTATTTCAATGTTAGATAATTTGGAAAAATCGTTATTTATTTATATCAAAATGTGCAAATAACTATTTGTTGATATTTTAAATATTTAAATTGTTTTATTTTAATAAAATGAAAGAATGTGAAGTATTTTTTTTTATTTTAAATATGAGAGATTTGTAAGAAAAATAAAACGAAAATCGCAAAATTTTTGATTGCCAGTCTGAAAACGATAAGGAAAACATTTCTTCCAAGATTATAACCTCACAATAAATATTTTTTATTTTATTTTATTAAAACACTATTACTGTATATCCTTTTGATAATTCAAATAAGAATTTTTTAAAATTACGAATATAATATACAAATTAAATATTTAAATATTCAAAATAAAACCTGCAATTGATACAGTATTATGTATAATAATTTTTCGTTATAAATGATATAATTTTCTTCTCTCGATAATTTTACTTTAAACGAATACACAAATATTTACTGAACTGTTATTTATAAAAGTGCCAAAAATACATTTTCTCCATTTAAAGGAAATTCATAAATAGAATGTAGTTAATAAGATTGGTTTAATAACGTTGAAAAAAAAAAATATAAAATTTCATTAAATATAATTAATTAATTAATCAATCAATCGATTTCTAAATTAACTAACGGCAAAAATATGGCGGTATGTCAGATCAAAATTTAATATATATTGTTAAAAAAAACATTGACTATAATGGTTTTTCTTACCTCAATATACCTATTAATTAGACTTATATTTGATGTTAGAATTATCACTATTTCGCAGCTAATATAACAACGAACTGTGCTAAAGACACGCACTAAGATCCTACTGCCAAAATTTTTGTCAAATGTTCAATGATTTGGCAATGTCTATTATTGTCTCCTTTCTTTCAAGGTTGTTTACCCGTAAAATTTGGCTCACCTAATTTTCGTGTGAGCCAATTAAATGGTTATTTACATATATAAATTAGTAATAATTGCAAAAATTTTTTAAACGTGGGTTTTTCGATATCAAGTACATTTTCAAAAAAAAGAATTTTTTTTTGTTGTTACTTGTACTATATTTTTTTTATTGAGTACATGTTTTAAATATCGTGTATTTCCAAAATGTAACAATTCTCGACTAATAGTTTTTGTTCGGTTCCACTGTAGGCCTATATAGTATTTTGTGTTGATAGTGCCATAAAATTCAAAACAGTATCTTTACATTCTGAATTTTTATGACATCAGTAGTTTTTGACATCGATAGTAGTACAGTAGATATTTCCGACAACAATAATTAGCCAAGCAATTTTTAAATAATGATAATAATATACAAATCTATTAATAATAAATTTGTGTTATTAATCAAATCTATCAATAGATATAATGATTTGGAGGTTTTTCTAATTAAACCAATATTAATTAATACTATTTATTTAATAATAATGTTTCATGAAAACATATGTATCATTTAAAATATTTTTCGATAGTTTTGCTATCGAAAAACGTTTTAAATGGAACTTAGATTTTCATGAATGCTATAGAAGACCCTATTAACTTTTTTTTTAATATACAGTAAAACGAAGGATAACTTTGATTCTTCCTCTAAAGAAGCTTGGGAATGAATGACGATATTTCCTAAATTCCAAGTAATTTTATTTCTGATTTTTATTGATGTAACATTACAAATTAAAAATTCCATTGATGTTAATTTATCTGCTTATAATTTTTAATGGGTACATTCATATTGATAACTGGTAATGTCAAAAAAATTTTCACTGATATCAGATCATATCACGCAAAAACACTTCTCGATTTTTATACTTGATTTAACCATTTTATTCTATTTTTAGTGTGTCATTAGACTTACGAAACATTCGATACAATAAGAGCACTTTTAAAATAGTATTATTGGGAAATAAAATATAATCAAAATGAAATGCTATTTTTTAATTTAAAATTATCACAAATATATAATATTATATAAAAGTTATAGATCTTTGATAAAAGTACATATTGTAAAAACAAATTATTATTTTGATCAAGTTGATTCAGGTGCTCTACTATGCTTAAATTAACTAATATCAGTTTTTAACTATATCTTGGAGCAAATAAAAGCTATCTGTGAATCATCAAAACCAATACAAAATGCTATCTTTGTGATTTTCGGATAACCACGTGGAAGTTGCAAATTAATAAAATATGTAATAAATATAGCTAATGCATCCATCCAGTTCTGAACTATATTGTCTATAAAGATTTTAATTGTGATAAAATTTTGTGTGTTTATAAATTAATTAAAATAAAAATAACTGAGGGGGGAAAAATCCCTTAATTTTCGTTCCAAATCTGGCAACGTTAGAGAATTATCTTATCCATTCAATCAAAATTAATATCGGCGAAATATAATTTGCGTGCGAAAGTTCGAGTTAAAGGTTAGTTGAAAATAAAGAAAAGTTTGTTAAAAAATCATTTGAATAAAATTTTATAGATTAAATAAGTTTTATTATATTATTCTTTTTATTACAAGCAAATAATAATTAATTCAAATTTTTTAAAGTTCAGTAAATTACTCTCATTAATTGAACGATGTGAATGTTTTTTGATATTTGAAACTTTTTCCTTGCCACATGCCACAATACAGTATAGTATATTCTATTTTTTTCTAAGCGCATAACATAGATTCAATTTGAGCAATATACAATAATTTTGTATACTTAATTTTGTACCATCTGAGATTTTTGTCATATTAAGACGCAATTCAAATGATTTACAATTTCTTATTAATAAAAACAACTGAGTTAGACCTATTGCGTACTGTATAATTCAATACTAATGAAATTTAAGATTAATTAAAATTGTATTGGTTTCAACTGAACCTAATACAATATGAAAGGAATATTTTTAATTAATAATCCAAAAAGAATACAAAATCAAAATCAGATTCTGAAGAAAAATTTTTATTTGACTTCCAACAATTTCTGATATCTGTATTCATTGTCCTTTCCTTTAATGTGATAAAAATTTATTATTTTTTAATTTTTATAGTATGTAAAAACAAGCAAATTTATTCGTTTTTATTTGAAAACGATATTTTTTAAGTAATATATATTGATTTCAATTATTAAATATATGATCATGCTACTCTAACATTTCTCTCTGGCATACATTAATTTATTCTAAACAATATTTTGTATAAACTTAATAAATAAGGAATGTATGTAGTTATATCCAGTTTCCTAAAGTTTGGACTCTCACTTACATATTAAAATATTTTATTGCTGCTGCACTAAAATCTGATGGCTATATTGGCAAATAATTGATCAAAAATATATTGTTTGTGTTAGATATCCCTAAAATTTGATTTTTTGTTTATTATAAATTACTTTTTTATCTTTGAAAAACCAAAATCCAATTTGTATTTGCAATACAACACATATTACAGTGGCATACCCAAAATCTTTGGTGTCTGGAGTTGCTTTTTTGGCCCCTTCTCCCTCTCCAAAAGAAACATACTGGTATCTCTTTTAATTTTCAAAACACATTTTATTTTATCAATAGACAGCTTTTAAAATATAATAACTTAAGCACAAGCACTTCTGCAGTTATATTTTGTTTACTATTTTGACTGTATAATTTATAATCATCATTATATACAGATAACCCTCATATAACACAGTTTCCTTTAACATTAGAAAATTGCAGAAACCGTCATATAACATGATACTTCTATAGTATAGTTTTACTTAACACATTTAGAAACATTTAAAAAACTACATTTACTCTCCTACAACACACAACATTTTCATTAATTTTTGTAAATCAACACTATGGACATACAATACACACATAAAATGTACTCATTGGGAAATATTTTGCTAAAATTAGTCACAAATGCAATTTCACTAGTTTGCCACGAGACGAACAAAATGCAGTCCATTTTCGATTTCGATTTGAAACTGAATTAATTTCGAAATGGAGTTAATTGACGACCGTTGAGTATTTTGCATTCCAAACATTCAGTTCTTGGATAAAAAAATAAGTTTTTATTCTTTAATAAAGGAATTTAAAATAGAAAAACAAACTTTTTATTCATCAATTTTTTTTGGTAAGGAACAATTGTTTTGTAACAAGTTACATTACAGATTTTGTAAAGAGAGCAGAAGATACACAAACTTTAAATGTAGAAAAAGTTCAGAAAGTGAAGTTGATATTGTTAAAAAGAAAACACGTTCTAGGTTTAGAAAATGATGATGATATTCTTAAAAAGAAAAAAAAAATGTTCTCATTTTAACTGAACAATGGTAAGGAAGATATAGTTATTAAATGAATATAATAAAACCTGTATACTTTTTTACATATATTTAAGACCAAAAAATCAATGTATGTATTTTTCTTTATGTTTTGTGTTATTATTATTCTTAATAAAAATTAAGTTTCTCATATGGAATTAAAGAAAGTTAAAAGTTATTTGTTTTTAATTGGTTTTGGAATGTAATTTTCTTTTTTGTATTGGCTCCAGGTCTCATATTTAGGAACTTATCTACCATATTATACAAGAGTTACTTGTAATAAGATAATTCAGATAAAATATCATGAGTTTGTCACATCAGTTTTTAAAATAAGTTTAAATTATTTTGTCTGTAAAAATAATATTTTATAAAAAATTTTCTTACCTCAAGAATTTTAGTACGCACAGCACCTATAATATGTTCTAGACATTGATTAACAGACATTCCACTTCCTCCATTTGCAGCATGATATGTTACTGGTACAACTTTACCTAAAGCAGAAAGCTGTGTTTGCCAAAATCTCATTCTTCTAGAATGACTAATTGATGGTTGACTTGGCCCACTTGGTATAAGGACTAGTAAAGGTGCACATGACAATTTTTTCTATTAATTTAAAAAATTAAATAAATTATTATTATTTAAAATCTTTTACCATATCACTCTTAAAAGCAATCTTAAGACCAAAAATTTTATGATAATTTAAAAAGAAAAGTCTGATGCTAAATTTCAAATTTAATATAGACAACAGAATTAAATATTAAATTAAAGAATATACAAGTACTACTCGACTTACGATGGCAATGTAATCAGTATATTTTATGACTTAACAATGCAATACAATGAGTTCAAGTTCTGGATTTTAATCATCTTATATATGCAATGCATCCTTTTTTGTGTCTGGTTATTGTAGTTTTGTATTCTTTATGATTATTAAGGTATTGCATAGTGTCTTAGTAAAGTTTAGTTGTGAAAAATACAAATTTTGGATATTTATGACTTTTGACCAAATCCAAGTTATAATGGCAGGGTTTCATTTGAACCAATCATAAGTCAAAAAGTAACTGTAGTAGAATTCTGATTAACAGAGATTTATACTATCCGAGGTAAATTGTTGTTCAGTTTATGTCAATCTTAAATTTTTGTAATAAAATAGTTGTAAATAAAATTTAAATTGCTTTAAATTACACAATAAAGCATTTTAAATTTTATCCATAACTGTAACTAATGGAAAAATTTGACAGCTCTAGCAAGTGAAAAAATACAAAATTTAACTTTATTATTGAAGAACTTTCGGCTTTAAACAAGCCATCATCAGCAGTTGATTAAGTCGAAAGTTCTTCAGAAATAAAGTTAAATTTTGTTTTTTTCACTTGCTAAAGCTGTCAAATTATTCCATTAGTAGAATAACAACTGTGGAATTTCGGGCGGAAGGAAACGGAAAAGCGGAAAGCAACAGGTCTTGCAACCTACGAGCGGTTCAGGTTAGACGCGCGAGTAAGGATGACTGTCAGAGGCGTCTCAGCGAGAAATGGAGAACAACATTGAAATCAAATTCAACAGCTTCTTTATTGTTACCAAAAACATAACATAAGAGAGATTTCTATGTACAAACGTTATGAACCGACAATGAGAGATAGATACCTGAATATACAAGGACTTCAATTTTGATGACTTTCGGAGATGACGAAATTTATCAGGAACAGTCTTTAGTCTCTATTAACTGTCTTTAGTCTCTGGGAAACATTTTGATATTTGAAACTTTTTCCTTGCCACATGCCACAATACAGTATAGTATATTCTATTTTTTTCTAAGCGCATAACATAGATTCAATTTGAGCAATATACAATAATTTTGTATACTTAATTTTGTACCATCTGAGATTTTTGTCATATTAAGACGCAATTCAAATGATTTACAATTTCTTATTAATAAAAACAACTGAGTTAGACCTATTGCGTACTGTATAATTCAATACTAATGAAATTTAAGATTAATTAAAATTGTATTGGTTTCAACTGAACCTAATACAATATGAAAGGAATATTTTTAATTAATAATCCAAAAAGAATACAAAATCAAAATCAGATTCTGAAGAAAAATTTTTATTTGACTTCCAACAATTTCTGATATCTGTATTCATTGTCCTTTCCTTTAATGTGATAAAAATTTATTATTTTTTAATTTTTATAGTATGTAAAAACAAGCAAATTTATTCGTTTTTATTTGAAAACGATATTTTTTAAGTAATATATATTGATTTCAATTATTAAATATATGATCATGCTACTCTAACATTTCTCTCTGGCATACATTAATTTATTCTAAACAATATTTTGTATAAACTTAATAAATAAGGAATGTATGTAGTTATATCCAGTTTCCTAAAGTTTGGACTCTCACTTACATATTAAAATATTTTATTGCTGCTGCACTAAAATCTGATGGCTATATTGGCAAATAATTGATCAAAAATATATTGTTTGTGTTAGATATCCCTAAAATTTGATTTTTTGTTTATTATAAATTACTTTTTTATCTTTGAAAAACCAAAATCCAATTTGTATTTGCAATACAACACATATTACAGTGGCATACCCAAAATCTTTGGTGTCTGGAGTTGCTTTTTTGGCCCCTTCTCCCTCTCCAAAAGAAACATACTGGTATCTCTTTTAATTTTCAAAACACATTTTATTTTATCAATAGACAGCTTTTAAAATATAATAACTTAAGCACAAGCACTTCTGCAGTTATATTTCGTTTACTATTTTATTAAAACTACAAACTTAAAAACGTTTTCGGTAACTTTGATACCATCCTCAGTTAACTGAAGATGGTATCAAAGTTACCGAAAACGTTTTTAAGTTTGTAGTTTTAATAAAATAATAAATGAAATATAATGCAGAAGTGCTTGTGCTTAAGTTATTATCATATTAAGTAGCAGTTTGAAGGATTGAATTATTAGATTGGATTTTAAAATATATATATATACTAACAGGACAGTTGGACTTTTTGTCATTTTCTCTCTATTTTGAGCTTGATATTTTAATTTTCATTTCCCAAGGTAGATTTTTTATTATGTATTATGATTGTTTATTATTAGTTAGATCGGAAGAGCGGTTCAGCAGGAATGCCGAGACCGATATCGTATGCCGTCTTCTGCTTGAAAAAAAAAAAATAGTTGATACTGTTGGTTTAAATGTTTTTGCGTCAACGTTTCTTCAATAATGGAATATCAGCATTAAATTTCATAGAAAATAAGTCTGGTTCTATAATTAGGTGAACTTAGGCAATCGCCTAGGTGTAGGCGGCCGGATGCCCGACCAATAGTTAGCTTATGATGTTAGAAAGTTTTTAACAGCTAAACTTGCTTGTGAAACAGTGAAGGCATTCACACAGAATGGAATATTAAGATTTTTGAATATTCATTTGCTGCTATTATAAATATTTATAAAAATCACAATTTTGAATTAAGGAAAAATCATAATTCTGAATTATTGGAAATGAACGATTTTAAATTAAGAAAATCATTAATTTTCAACATGCAGAGCATCTGTTAATAGAAATTTTCAGATTATTTAAATTTATTTTATTTATCATTATTTTTTTATTTCTGAAATGCACATGAGTAATTTATTTGATTACCATTTAGATTGTTTTCTTGTTTATAATATACTTTTTCTGAAATTTAGTGATGACAGATCAATGAAGGTGATTTAGTATTTCAAAATTTAAAAATTATATCTTTCAAAACAGTTTATTATATAAAAATATAAAAACAAAATTTTTCATATATTAAATTTTATTTTGTCACTTTACAGAAAATTATTTATAATAGTTATTAAATTAACTACTATGGAATATAATTAATAAAGAAATGAAACATACAATATATATTGAAATTAAAATAAATTGATATTCACATTTCCACAGGAATAACAAAATTTTTCAATTTTTATTTAATTAAATATTTTTATAAAATATTTCAGTAACAAAAGATGTTAATTTCAGCAACAGCCCTTACAAAAATAATTGGGTAATAAAATTTAAATCCATCCTGTTTCTACAAAATATGCATATGTCTAATTGGACATTTAAAGCTCTTAGCTATAAATCTTACTAACCCCTTTTTAATATTACCAAATTGCATATTTAATAATTTATTTTGATAAAATATGGACTTTTGCCTTTTGTTATGAAAAAATAATGAATTATTCAGTTATGTTTATTTTTGCTAATAAACATGCAATAAAATATTTAATAATAATAATAATAATAGTTTCTGTAGTATGAGTAATTATTTTAATAGGTAAGAAATTATAAAATAAAATAAACTTTATAAACAGAAAAAAGTTTTTATTGGAAAGGAAGTAAATTTTTTGGCTTTGCAAGATCCTTCTTTTTTGAATTAAATTTAAGTTTGTATCTAAATTAAATAGGAAGGTTAATAAAATGATTTTATGAATCTGAAAATATTTCCTTTTTCAAAAAATTTTCTGGCTATAGAACTTACTTTATTTTTTTAATCATGGACAGTAATTCTTATTAATATAGTACAAGGTCCATTCAATAAATAACCGGAAAAGTTGTATAAAAAATACAAAACTTCGACAAAGTTTGTGCTTCTTTGTTATTTTTTGGTGGTGTCCTAGAACTATTATCAGATGGGCCTGGCATGCCTGCAATGCAAATGGGATGCTGGGAATCAGTGAACATGATCTTACCAGCACTTCTTTCAGTTTGCACCTTCTTGGGTTTTGGAGATGATGAATGTCGTCACTCCATTGAAGCCCGCTTTTGTTCAGGTTCGTTAAAATGCACCCAACTTTCATCTCCAGTTACAATACGGTGAAGAAATGCCTCCCCTTCAGCCTCATACTGTCACAAAAGCTCCCTGCACACTTCCATGTGCCTTTCTTCCATTTCTGATGTCAAATGTTTTGGAGCCTACCTCGCACACACTTTCTTGAACAGCGGTACGTCATGAACAAGATGGTGGGCTGATCCGACACTAATCTTCTTCTTTGCTGCAATATCACTCACCGTAATACGCTGTTTTCCTGTATCAAATCATCAACTCTCGCAATTTTGTTCTCTGTGATTGCACAGACAGAGCATCCTGGGCATGGCGAATCTTCAACACTTGTTACACCCCGTTTGAACTTATCTGCCCACTCGTACACTTGTGTTCGACTCAAACAACTTTCACCATATTGAACTGCCTAATGACACTCCACTGCACACGTTGATGCAAATCTGCAAGGGTGCTGCCATCTTTTGTTTCACTGATTCCCAGCATCCTGTTCACGAGGCAGGTGTGCCAGGCCCATCTGATAATAGTTCTAGGATACCACCAAAAAATAACAAAGAAGCACAAACTTTGTCGAAGTTTTGTATTTTTTATACAACTTTTCTGGTTATTTATTGAATGGACCTTGTATATTCAAATAAAATTATAATTATAAGAAACATTAGTCATGAATTATTTGAAAAGCCAGATAGTTACATTAGAATTTTTGTGTATTATTTGATAAATAGATACAATATAAGCATATTGTGTCTGAAACAAAATAGAAAATAAATAAACTAACTAACAAATTTGACAAATTTGATTAAATATAATGGAGTATTTCAAATATGACTTTTATTTGTTTTTATCTTCATTTATTTAATGAAAAAAATCAATTTGTATTTAAAAAATAATTCATTATTTAAAATTGTTTAATATATATTGATTTACAAGTAATCCAATAAGAATTTTACGCAGGAATACAATAATATAGTGGATTTGCATTTTTATGAACTTTTTGCGGTGTCTGTATGAGTTCGTAAAATCGAGAGTCCACTGTATATTATTATTAAATTAAATACAATAGAAGGATGAAAACATTACTTAATGATAAATACAATAGAAGGATGAAAACTATTGTTCTATTGTCCTTCTGTGTTCTGCTTAAAATGCTTATTAAATTACTTATGTTTCTTCATGAGCAGTGGAATTTGAAAGTTTAAGATATATTGATATATTTATCCAGTAGGTCCTCTGACTTACAAGATTTCAATATATATGGTTTCAGAGATATGCAAATGCATAATCTTTATATTTGTTGAATTTCCATAAAATGCAAATAAAAAATTCATTAAACAATTTACTTTTTCAAAAATATGATTTATGGCCTTAAATTTTATTTTCTATGCTTAAAATGTGTTCATAAATTCATTTGGCCATTCCATTTGCTAATTTTCCCATTCATCTTTAAGCATTGTTGGCAAAAATTTTTTGGATGAATTAGCTGTGTAAGTTGAGGACCTACTGTATATAATATTAAGGTGACCAACTTTTTTACAATAAAAAGAAGGACACAAATTAATTGAAGAAAAAAATATTGTAAATAAAAGAAACATTTTATTCATTGCAACAATAATACACTATAATATGATAAATGCACAATAAAAACATTTGTAGCATTTTATATTGTAATTATGCTGACATGCCTATTAATTATTATTTAAATGAGTACTTTTCCATTGAATGAATATTTTTTGTCAATATATCATCTTTCAACAATATATTGGAAACATCTGAACAAGAAATGTCCTTCATATTGAATTTAATGGCAAGTAGTGCAGCTAGAGTATCAACATTCAATATTTATTTCTGACTTGTCCAAAAATCATTAGCAATTGAAAAAACTCTTTCAACTGCTGCATTAGTTCTAGGGAAGCATAATCTAAATTGAACAAGAATAAATAAATTTTCACATGGAATATGTTTATTTTTGAAATTGCTGAATATTTCCACCCATCTTTTATTAATTTCAACATGTTCATTTTCCCATTTTATTAATTTTTCAGAGTTTACTGGTAAATATATATTCAATCTTCTAATTTCTTCAAAGAGACAATTGTCATCTATTTTAATGTCTGGTATTTCTTTAGATAAAAACTCAATACAAGGAAAAGGAGGACATTTTTCGAGGGAGGACAGAACTTACAAAAGAAAGACTGTCCTCCCTAAAAGAGGACGATTGGTCACCTTAATAATATACATATACAGGTAGGCCTCGATTAGC
>AYEL01077924.1:0-17903 GCA_000484575.1 Olivierus martensii
TATTTTCAGAATTAGTATAATTTAATTAACAATTCTTTCAGGATTATCATATTTTATCAAAAGAGTTCCCACAATACTTCATATAAAAAAATTGAAAATATTTTTATCTACAATATATAAAATAAAATCAATAAAAATAAATTGGTTATCAGATTTTAAAAAATAAATTTATTTTTATTATGTACATTATAAATTTTTAAAGTAACAGACTATTAAAATTACCACTAAACATTGTTGATTAATAGAAAGAATAAAGTGATATTTTTTTGTCTTTTTTATTATTAATTTAAATGCTAAGACATCATGTTTGATGATTTTTCTAGAGGAAAACTCAGTATACAGACTATAGTTAATAATAACCAAGTTATAGTGCAATTCATATCATTCAATCCAGTATATATTATTTTTTATTTATTTTACTTTTCCAAATAAAAGCAAAAATTAAAAATAAATGCAATAAAAATATTGTAATTTCCAAAAAATTATTTCCTCCAGCCTAGAAATAAATTTAGTATATTACAATTAAAATTAATTTTTTACTGAACTATAAATTGAACTTTATAATATAAATTAAAATTTATCCTTTAAGCTTGAAGAAATTATAAGTATTAATTTACAAATTCTATCAAATCCAACATACATTTTAGTTTAAGATAATCAGTTTATTGTATATATTAATAATTAATATATTAGACATCATCTTTCTTATAAAAAAGCTGGAGTAGTATTTAGCTTGCTAAGTAGTATAGAAGCTATAGAATAGACTTCTTTTGATGCCATTTTTTCAACAAATTCAACAAACTGTTCCAAAACGAGGTAAACATCGACTTTTGTTATTGCAAGCAAAACATTGAGTTAAGAACGTAGCCTAACTTTTAACTTATTCTGCTGAAGTAAAACATCCTCAGCCCAGGATTAAATCCAGGATCTTCAAATTACTGTCCTTATGTCAAACGAGGTAAACGTCGACTTTTGTTATTGCAAGCAAAACATTGAGTTAAGAATTTAGCCTAACTTTTAACTTATTCTGCTGAAGAAAAACATTCTCAGCCCAGGATTAAATCCAGGATCTTCAAATTACTGTCCTTATGTCATAACCATTAGACCCCCAAAGCCATCTGGCAAGTTTATTCTTCAAACAATGTTGTTATTAATTTAGATTTTCTCACTCATAAACATTGGAATTATGCCAATATAAATCTTCCTGGCTGGACTTAATCAAGCCATAGGCTCTCTACGATGCTAGCCAGGCAACATTGATTCTCAAGATATCTTGTAAATAGGCAGCTAGATCATGCACCAAAGCCATCTGGCAAGTTGATTCTTCAAACAATGTTGTTATTAATTTAGATTTTCTCACTCATAAATATTGGAATTATGCCAATATAAATCTTCCTGGCTGGATTTAATCAAGCCATAGGCTCTCTATGATGCTAGCCAGGCAACATTGATTCTCAAGATATCTTGTAAATAGGCAGCTAGATCATGAAAATGAATATGTATAACAATTTAAAAAATAATACTGAAATAATAATAAAAATACTGAAATTAGCAAACATGAACACTAAGATAAAAACATTAAGATTGTTTTGTTAACTTTCCTAAAAATATGTTAGTTAAATATCAGCTAGTAAATAATATGAAAGAAATATATAATATCTCTCAAACAAAAAATAGAAAAAAATTTTTTAAATTATTAATATAAAATACACTGACGGAAAAAAAAATCCCAACACCAAGAAAAAATTATTGTAGAGTCATTGAAGTATTAATAACAAAAACTATACTTTTCTTAAAATACAAAATACAAGTTAAATAAATTAGATTAATTTGTTTAATGATATCATTTTTTAAATTATTAATATAAAATAAATA
Source organism: Olivierus martensii (assembly GCA_000484575.1). Taxonomy (NCBI): domain Eukaryota; kingdom Metazoa; phylum Arthropoda; class Arachnida; order Scorpiones; family Buthidae; genus Olivierus; species Olivierus martensii. Next base: position 1,876 of record AYEL01077924.1, read on the forward strand.
ACAACATTGAAGTATTAATAACAAAAACTATGCTTTTCTTAAAATACAAAATACAAGTTAAATAAATTAGATTAATTTGTTTAATGATATCAAAAGTTAACACAAATAATAAATTTATTAAATCAATAACTATTAATTAAACAATAAATCAAAACTATTTAATAAAAAAATGCATAATTTTACTTATATTACTTTCATTTTTTATACAAACAGAAATCTCTAGATGAATCATAGAAAATTAAACAAATTACTGTCCATCCAGCTTAGCCACGACCATTGATGCAAGTATGCATATGCTAATTGAACGAGTCCAGTGACAAAATAGAGATGACAGCTTTGCACATGGATGTTTTCAAATGCAAGATAACTGAAGTTGAATGGAAGTTTATTGTAATGTCGAATGCTAAATGATTAGTTTCAATGTTGGAAATAGTATATTTAACAGAACTTAATATAATATTAATTCAATATTCCCACCTGTCATTATACTGACTGTGACTCTTCCTTTCGTGTTTGGACTCATCCACCTTAGCTAGGCATGGCTTTTGTGGACAGACAATAGCTAAGCAAATTGTTAGTACAATTTGCTTAGCAAAGTCACTTCAATTATACCTGCATCATTATTTTATATTTAAGCAATTGTATTTGACTAGATTCACTGCTCATTTACATAGTTATTTAATACAGATTATTAAAATTTAGCTTGAAGATCAACTAATAATTCCTGTTATCTTTCTTTTTATCAGCTGAATTAATATCTTATTTTAGTTGACATTATATCATTGAGAAATTATTTATTTCAAAAATTTTTGTAATTGGAAGATAACTAGATTATAAGTGTAAATAATTTGTGCCAACTAAACAAATATAAAATAGTAGGAACATAGAATAAAAGAAAAGTTTTTGGTTTATTCCTTACAAACATGAGGAGAGATGTACTCAATTTAAGCAGAAGTTACAACTTTGTCAAATCTGACTGATTCTGTGCATTTCTGTTTTGAAATAATGCATAAAGTCTGCATCACATTCTATCAAAATGCAAGCTCTAGATATAAATTTATAATTTTAGAGGATATTTTGAATTGAAGTGATTGTAAATGTAGGCTATGCTATCTTACATTGTAAGTTGTTTTTAGTATTACAAATAATTTAACTGCAAAATATAAAAATAATTTAAAATTAAAATAATTACTTGTTAGTAAGTTTTCCTCAGACATTTAATCTAAACTAGTTGATTGATGTAAGAGCATGATGTTCAAATATGTCTTACTAAAATAACCAAGACTACTAATAAGTTATCTCCTTAGATACTCAAATTTAATTTGGAATAATCATTTATCAGATTAAATATGAACTTAGCATTTTTAAGCAACAGATTATATATTTGATTTAAATATTAAAAAAAAATATCTAAATAATCAATCCATATACAATATACAAATTATAATAATTTCATAAATTTTAACATTTTATGATTGTTTCAAAACTTTCAGACTTGGTGGGATTCCAAAGTTAAAGCACTTGAATATCCATTTTGGATGACATTTCTACCTAAAGTTTTATTGGGATTAGTTATCAATGTTTTAGATGGAGTTTATCATCGCATTGCCCTATGGTTAAATAATAAAGGTTAGTTCACTTTTTAATCTTCCTTTTTCATTACTACATTATTTTTCTAATAAATTTCATAATATTAAGTATTGAAAATATTATTAAAATTTTAAAATATATACAGAAAATCCCCATCTTGTATAAGTAGTTATTTAGTGAAACCCTACATAAATTGAAAGATATATATATATGTTTCAATTTATATTAGGATTAGTGTTTCCGGGCAAGAATTCCTTCCACCCATTCCCGGGAATTTTTTTCATTTTCCCGTTCCCGAATCCCGACAAACTTTTCTCGCGAAATTGGGAAAATCGGTTCCTAGAACCCAGTAACCCCTATAATGGGAAATAAAAGTACTACTCACAGTATATTTTTTAGAAATTTTTTTTATTTATCGCTATCTAAAGTTACATTGTGTTACAATATTACATGCCACTAGAAATACTCACGTGCAACACCAGAATCAAATAGCACATAAGTAGCTAATTTTAGCTCTTGTAAATCAAGCATATTTGATCGAGGAGAACAGAAAACAGTTTGTGTTTACACACAAAAATATTTATTTTCACACCCAAGATTTGATTACAAAGTCATCTTCAGGTGAACTAATGAAATCTAAGGTAGCTTTCCTTAATATGCTGTGAAAGTAAATATTTCTCAGTATAAAGACAAATTATTTCTGTTTTCCATGATAAATAGTTTCCATAAAGTAACTGCTGATACTATCAATTCTCAGTATAAACACAAATTATTTCTGTTTTCCATGATAAATAGTTTCCATAAAGTAACTGCTGATACTATAACCACATTCGATCAGTTTGTTCACAGCTGATGATTGTGATGTATGTTAATACATTGTGTGATATATGTAAAATCTCACTGTATGCTATTAGTTTAGTTAAATAAAGTTTGCATTAGTTACATTGTTTATATTTTGAGAAAACCTGAAATGTAACAGAAATCTACTCAAAATGATACTGTAGTGACCGTTGTTTAGCTCTCAGGGCAAGATATGCACTAGTCATGAAATTCTGGTCTATCTCCATTTAGGAAATTTTATTTACTTATTTTTTGCATCGACCTTTTATATATAGGAGTGTTTTGAAACCTTTGAAAGATTGCGCTGAGTCCACGGACCTCGTTTGTCCCATCTTCTCTATGGCTTTTATTATTTCGAAACCTCTGAAAGATTGCGCTGAGTCCACGGACCTCGTTTGTCCCATCTTCTCTATGGCTTTTATTAGTATTTAATATACCTATTATTACAGATGATCAATGAAAATTAAATAAAAATGATTATTTCGGGAATCCTCAAGAATTCTCGGGAAATACGATTTTCTGTTCTCAATTCCCGAAGGTTCCAAAATTTCGGGAATTTGGAAACACTATATAGGATTATAACTAGTATTGCATACCTTATACGAGGGCCGGCTGATAAGTCCCAGGCCTGACAATGAAAACGACATTTTTTTTTAAATTTTTTTTGGTGTTATTTCTCAACATAATCTTCAGAAAGGCTAATACATTTTTCATATCGGTGCTCTAATTTAGTTATGCCATCTTTATAATGCAAAACGTCGAGCTCCTCAAAATAGCTATTTACAGCATCAATAACTGCTTCATTGTTCTCAAATCGTCGTCCACCAAGCCATTTTTTGAGGTTAGGAAACAGGTGGTATTCACTGGGTGCTAAGTCTGGCGAATAAGGTGGATGGGGAAGCAATTCGAATTTTAATTCGTTAATTTTAGCCATTGCGACGATTGACGAATGTGCTGGTGCATTGTCATGATGAAACAAGACTTTTTTTTTTCCAGATGTGGTCGTTTTTTCTTTATTTCGTCGCTCAGATGCTGCAATAAATTTGCGTAGTATTCACCAGTGATACTTTTACCCTTTTCAAGGTAATCAATAAAAATAATTCCTTTTGCATCCCAGAAAACACTCGCCATAACCTTGTTAGCTGACAAAATTGACTTTGCCTTCTTTGGAGTTGGTTCACCGGCCGCTGTCCATTGTTTTGACTGTTCTTTGCTTTCAGGTGTGTAATGATGAACCCAAGTCTCATCCATAGTTACAAAACGACGCAAAAATTCATTGGGATTTCGCTGGTAGAGGGCCAAATTCTCACTTGAAGCGATCTTCCGCCTCAACTTTTGCTCAGGTGTTAGCAAGCGCGGCACCCATCTTGCGCAGAGCTTGTGCATACCCAAAATATTATTTAAAATATTTCCTGCACGTTCTTTTGATATGTTTACAGCCTCCGCTATCTCGGACAACTTTAATCTGCGGTCTTCTAGCACGATTTTATGTATTTTTTCAGTCATTTCAGGAGTTGTCACCTCCACAGGGCGTCCAGGGCGGGGCTCATCTTTCGTGCTCGTACGACCCTTTTTAAATTCTGAAACCCATCTTTTCACCGTTGTATATGACGGAGAAGAGTCTTTTAGTGTGTCGTCCATTTCCTTTTTGATTTCAGAAGGCGTTAAACCTTTTATATAAAAGTATTTTATCACCGCACGTTTTTCCAAATCTTCCATTTTCAAGAAAATATTAATAACGTCTTAATCAAAACACTGTCAAACATAGACTAAACAAACTGCTAATCTGAAACTGTTTATATAAGCTAGTTAAGGATAGTATTACAGAATGCCAGCACAAAATTACGTTAGTTGCGCCATCTATATGTCAGGCCCGGGACTTATCAGCCGACCCTCATACAGTAGTAATTTGTTACAAATACGTAATGTTAAAAATAATTATATTAAAGAATAAGCACAAAAGTCAGCTGAATAGTTGCATGGTAAAGCAGTTACTTACCATCTTGGAAGATCTGAATTCAATTCAGAGTCTCACACCTCCATTTTTTTCAGGAGAGATCTGAGTCTAAGTTTTTATAATATAAATTAACCTAAAAGTCACATAAAATGTATACATATAATAAATGATAAAATTATGAAAAGATGCTTGTATTTTTGCAATGTAGCTTTTTCTGCTTCGACCAATATATGTTTCTTGTAAGTCAGGAAATTTCTACATAAGTTAAAGACTGTCTGTATATATATCTTATTATATAGAATATTTATATATGATTTCATATTTATGTCAGATCCTTAGGACAGATAATTTCTGAATTCCAGAAAAATTATGATATTTCTGATAACACTAATTACAATATTTGATATTGACAAATTACTCAATAGAGTTCCAAATGAAAATTGCTTACATCCAGAACAGAAGGAAACTTAAACAGCACTAAATTAGCAATAAGTTTATTAGTACAGTAGTATCTTGGGTATACGTCCTTAATCCGTTCCAGATCCTTGGACTTATACCAAACGGGACATATACCAAATGAATTTTTCCCATAATAAATAAAGGGAAAATGATTAATCCATTCCCATGAAAAAAATCCTATTGCAGGGGCACTGAGAGAAATCCCGGGCCCCAGTACGAACCAGGTTTTGGGGCTCCTATATATATACAGGGTGCGCCAGCTAAATCTGAACAAATTTCAAATTGAATTTCCCGCCATATTTTAGAGTTGATCAGCAGAGAATATATATCTTTTTTTGTTAGCAATAAAAGTAGAAATGTTTTTTTGATAAGAGTAAAAAAAATTTCATTTTCAGTATATCAATTTTTGCCTGTAATCATTAGTTGATCAGCAGAGAATATATTTTTTTTTGTTAGCAATAAAAGTAGAAATGTTTTTTGATAAGAGTAAAAAAAATTTCATTTTCAGTATATCAATTTTTGCTTGTAATCATGTTTGAGTTGAATACTGATAAATGAATTATCCAGTTGAAATGTGAATTTTAAAGTTGCTTATTTAAAGATATTCAAGCAAGAATGGCTCATGCATAGGCACTGCAGAACTGCAGCACCCTCCAATTTCTCTCTATATATAAAATTATATATAGATTATATATACAGGGTGCACCAGCTAAATCCGGACAAATTTCAAATTGAATTTCCCGCCATACAGTATATACAGCGATACCTCGGATCACGAACGTCTCGGTTCATGAACAAATTGATCTATGAACACCATTTGCAAACAAATTTTGCTTTGCTTTATGAACGATGCTTCGGTTCACGAACACCTCAGAGGAACCAGGGCAATCTCTCAAACAGTTGGCAGAAACATTGGGTGTGAGTGAGGCCACAATGTGTCGAATTGCGGAAGAGGGCCTACGGTACAAGTCCTACGTCATAAAACTATGACAGATGCTGTCTGATGCCGCTAAAACAAAGAGAGTTGCTCGCTGCAACTTGCTTCTGTCCCGCCATATTTTATGTCAGCAGCATCGTAGCGCTGACGTAAAATATGGCGGGAAATTCAATTTGAAATTTGTCCGTTAAAATCGAGTTCAGAATATAATCAGAGAGCAGCTATAATCGAAGGCCTTCACGCTGGACGTTCACCTTCCGAAATAATTCGCTTCTTTAACTATCCAAGATTGACAGTTTATGATGTTGCTGCTAGATATCTGGAAGAGCCATTCCAGGTGAAGATCGTCAAGGACACCGGAAGTTGTCCAAATAGCTCAACAGCTCATCTCAGAGGACCCAGGGCATTCTCTCAGGCAGTTGGCAAAAACATTGTTGGTAGATATGCGGCTTTAGAGAAGTCTGAAGAAGGTTCTGCCAACCCAGCAAGAAAGAGCCATTCTGGGAGGAACAGAAGTTGTCCAAAGAGCTCAAGAGCTCATCTCAGAGGACCCAGGGCATCTCTGACAGTTGGCAAAAAATTGGGTGTGAGTGAGACCACAATGCATCAAATTGCGGAAGAGGACCTACTCTTTATTTAACTAAATTTATCCCTTATTATGCCTCTCAAAAAAGTTAAAAGTGTTAGTGAAGGTGGTGTTAAATATGCTTTCTTCTAATATTACTGTTATACCTTTCTGTATTATTTCCACACAAAGCCATAACATGTTAATAATTTTTTCTAGGAAAAAAACGTATTTGGATTTACATTAATTGCAATGGGAAAAATTGATTTGGATTACAAACTTTTCGGATCACGAACAGAGTCAAGGAACGGATTGTGTTCGTGAACCAATGTACTACTATTTGCTTACATGATTTAATTTTATCATCAACAATCCTATATAATTCTCTTATTTTGTATAAAAAAAACTAATAAAAATATCTTTTAGCACTTAGGAGAGCAAATGATGCCAGCAGCATTGTTTCCCACAGCATTATACTCTATTGCACCTATTCGCACATGCTCACACAAGCATATGCAGACTATAATGACACATGTGGATACAAGCTATTAGCATAAAGTGGCACTATCCATTGCACAGTTCCACTATTATTACTGGCACAACCTGCATTTAACAACTGTTCATAGTTCTTATCATGCTTATTCTCTCTCTAAACATTGGACATTACAATTAAAGACATAACATTTTTAATTATATATATTCGCACATGCTCACACAAGCATATGCGGACTATAATGACACATGTGGATACAAGCTTTAGCATAAAGCGGCACTATCCATTGCACAGTTCCCCTATTGTTAAATGCAGGTTGTGCCAGTAATAACTGTTCATAGTGCTTATTATGCTTATTCTCTCTCTAAACATTGGACATTACAATTAAAGACATAACATTTTTAATTATACTAAACTTTATAATTTTATCAATAATAAACTATATTTGGCAAGATTTGAGATTACATGCCGTGAGTTTTCAGAGCACTGCACTTATATATACCATCCAGATACAATTATGTGGCAACTGAGGTGGCGACAGATTGAACTGCTATGTAGCACAATGATTTGCCTTGATAGATGTGAAAACTCAGGGTCTGGAGGGGGGAAAAATTGCCTCCCCTGTATTTCGCCTCCAGCACATTTTGCCCAAGCACGTTTTGCCCCCAGCACATTTTGCCTCCGTCCCCTATAAATAATGAATAGGCTACAAAATTGCAAATATAGTCAACTCTTGATATCTGGAATTTTTATTGCGCCCCAAGCACGTTTTGCCCCCAGCACATTTTGCCTCTGTCCCCTATAGATAATGAATAGGCTACAAAATTGCAAATATAGTCAACTCTTGATATCTGGAATTTTTATTGATGTCTTTAAAACTGCTTAAAATGAATAAATATGAGTGTGTGAGGCAAAAAGTTAATTATAATGTATATTAGTTAAATGGTAAATAGTTAAGAATTTGGAGCAATTTATTGCAAATTTTACATTTTTTATGAAGTCTGGCATTCCATATTAGTTAAATGATAAATAGTTAAGAATTTGGAGCAATTTATCGCAAATTTTACATTTTTTATGAAGTCTGGCACTCCACAAAAAGTATATTCAGTTAGTAATTCTTATAATGTGTTCAATATTATGATTCTTGTAAAAATTAAACATTAATTGATGCTGTATGTAATCGATATGCTTCATTATACAGTATAATCTGTCTGCCATCGATTTATAGATGAATTAATAAGACACGTAACAGAGTTAATTTGATAAAAATAAATTTTGCGCTTTTTATAATTTGTTAATTATTTTTTCTATAAATTTACTCTTCCAAAATAACATAGATCGTTATCAGAAACCCATTCGAAACAAGCTTTGCCAAACTTATCCGAGTTAATTTGATAAAAATAAATTTTGCACTTTTTATAATGCGTTAATTATTTTTTCTATAAATTTACTAATCCAAAACAACATAGATCAGAAACCCATTCGAAACAAGCTTTGCCAAACTTAGCCTCAAACTTCAATTGGGGACAAACTGTTACTGTAACTGTAATATGGAATTAGACTTGTTAAATAATTAATAAATTAATTAATACTGTATCGAAAAGTGCTTACATCTTTAACTGTTTACAAAATATCATACACCAAAAAATGCTTCATCATTATATAGGAGATTTAAGGTGAAATAAAAAAAATACGCAGTTTAATCAGTTGTAATGTTGAGAAAACAAACTTTCCAGAAATATAAAAATGGGTAAAAGCACATCCGTACCTCTCCTATCTGTTACTATACTAATATGACATTACTGCAATTAATGCTATTACGGTAACAAGACCTAATAAAAAAACAACAAAGAAAAAATCTATACTAATATGACATTACTGCAATTAATGCTATTACGGTAACAAGACCTAAATAAAAAACAACAAAGAAAAAATTATTTTGACGATATTTTAATATTAACTTAATTTATAGTTAAGGATGATGATGATGATGATCATAATAATAATAATAATAATAATAATAATAATAATCCTTACTGACAAAACCATACACCACAACAGACCAGACATCACTCTCATAGACAAGCAAAACCAAGGTTAGTGGAACTGCGAGACTTGGACAGTAAAAGCTAATAGTGAGCGATAAATTGTGAGCGAAAGTGGACTAAGAACAACTGTGAGTTAGTCTGAATTAAAGACATGAAAAGTGGACTAAGAAGAACTGTGAGTTATTCTGAATTAAAGACATAGTGGACTAAGAAAAACTGTGAGTTATTCTGAATTAAAGACATATATTATGGACTAAGAAGAACTTGCGAGTTATTCTGAATAAAAGACACAGATTAGTGTTGTATGAGATAATTATTATTCTGAATTAAAGACATAAATTAGTGTTGTATGAGATAATTATCCGAAAGTTCTTCTGAATTAAAGACATAAATTAGTGTTGTATGAGATAATTATCGGATTTCTGAATTAAGACATAGATTAGTGTTGTATGAGATAATTATCGGATTGTGAATTTAGTTATAGTGAAACAACATTATTTTGTTTTGTGTGAATAAATTGGACTATCGATTTAGTTATAGTGAAGCAAGATTGTTTTGCATTGTGTGAATAAATTGGACTATACGAAATGTAGCTTATATGAAACAAGATTATTTTGTTTTGTGTGAATAAATTGGACTATATGATTAGTGTTGTATGAGATAATTATCGGATTTTGTATTGAATTTAGTTTGAAACTAGATTGTTTATTTTATGTGAATAAATTGGACTATACGAAATATAGCTGTATTCACTCTTTATTAATAAATTGGACTATACGAAATATAGCTGTATTCACTCTTTATTAAAATCTACGAACTCGTAAACCCACAAAACGTGACAATGTGTTAATATATAAATGGCATAATGCAAAACAATCAAAATAAAACTCAAAAAAATTTTTTTTGTTTTCATTTAAAAACCGTGTAAATTGAGTGCCATGCAAAATCAAGGGCTAGGTGTATTTTCTTAAGCAAGCATAATAAAAAATAAATTTTACAAAAATCACAAACAAAAACTGCAATTCATCGCGCAAATCGAGGGCTAGGTGTATTTTCATAAGCAAGCATAATAAAAAATAAATTTTACAAAAATCACAAACAAAAACTGCAATTCATAATAAATGTAACTATCACTTTTATTATTCAAGAATCCAAATTTACCATGAATAAATATCCAAATAATTTTCTTATAAGATTACTTCTATCCTGTTGTATTTACTCTAAGACAAGACATGATTACTTCTATTGATTAACATTTTCAAAACCGTGATTTTACATAAAATATAATTAAATATTGTATTGTAATGCTAGTAACTATATTACTAACTTCCGTATTACTTCGAATTTAAGCCGCACTTTTTATTCAGATTTTTAAGACATAAAATTTGATTGCGGCTTAAATTCAAAGCGAATATTTTAACATCTTTTCTCCCAATTTTCGGGCTTTTGCTTTACACTATACCCATACGCATAGTATACGATCATTGATAACAGTTTATTCGGTGGTCCCCGTTTGTACTTTTCTGATTTAATCCAGTTGCTGTTTGATAGTAGCTTGTAGAATAGGCCATATTTTAATTATTAGAAAAATCACGAATTACTATAATGCTCTTTATAACCTGCTGATGGAAACAAATTGCTACATTTTATTATTTTAAACAAAAAGCTCTACCCAATGAAAATTTTCCTAAGAGTGTTATAATTCGAGTACAAAAGAATGCATGGATGACAAGAGAATTGATGAAAGATTGATTAGAACATGTTTGGGAGAAGATACCTGGCGCTATTTTTTATTAAAAAACGAAAAGTGATAATATATCTGAAGAAGATTCTCAATAAATTAAGTAGCTTATTATGTATATTAGTATCTATTTTAATAAATAAAAATGTTTCTTATTTTTCAATACCTATTATAAAATCATTTTTTCAATTCTTAAAATCCTACTGCGGCTTAAATTCCAAGTAATACGGTATATTTTGAATTTCCAACATTATTAGTGATCAATAATTTTCATGTCAGTTTCGAATGACATTCGAAAGATATAATTTTGTAGTATAGTTATACCTTAGTTTGATCTGTTATTGATTATAACTTAGCTATCACGATATCATATACTCAGAAAATTAATGATTAATATACACTAGTCTCTCAACATTCGTGAGTATTCAGTCAGTCATAAAATTCGAATATTTCAAAAAAAGAAAAAATCGGCCGTCCTTAGACTAGGAAATTAACAATGGATAGTCACGAAATACTGTCGTTGTGGAACCGAATATTACTAATTTTGCGTTGAAAGCGCTTGGACTTTTTGTTCTCAGTAAGGTATTAAGTGAGACAAGAAACAATTTAATTAGTGTGTTATCAGTTTTAGCTAAATAAATAGTTTGTGGACAAGAAATGGCAAAAATTATATTTTTATAAGCTATAATTCCGAAAATTGGAATAATTTTGTTATGTGTGGCCGGATTGGCCATGAAAAACATGTCCGTTTTTCATCCAGATGATCCAATCTAGATCCTCTGTGTGGAAAATGAATTCATTGATGTTTATATGAAAATTTCAGGCTCGGCACTCTCAATTTTTCACGAATTTTTATTTCCACAGGGTATTATGTTCTGAACATAACTTTCGACAATATCAAGAGGCTGGTGTAAATTTCAAGAAGTTTAAACCCGAATTTAATGATTGAGAAACAAAATACAGTATAGGCTTTCAAATGCGCTATATTTACTGCAAACGGTGCGCCGAATAATTTCATTTCACCAATTTACAGCATCGTTTATCATCTTAATCATATGATTTTATTCAAATTTTATCATAAATATTTGATTTCGCAAAATTTCATTATGATTCGTATAAAAGATTAATCATGATGTTTATTGTGATAAAACTATTTAAGTAAAAGCTGAAAAAAATCATCTGTCTAAACAGTTTACATAAAATTCTAAAAAATGCGCTGCTTATATTACAATACGATATCATATCGCTTAACTTTATTTAATAATCATAAATTTTGCAGATTAGGCAAAGATATCTTCCAAATTTCATACATGTTACTCGGATTTTACGTTTACCAGAGGATAAATGAAAATGGTATAAAATGAGGGAAAACGCAAATTATAGTATAAAATGGTTGACGGAAAAGTCGCTCCCTGAATTTCGTCTCCGACAATTCGCCCCCTACATTTCGCCCCCAGCACATTTCGCCCCCAGAACTTTTCGCTTCCAGCCGTTTTCGCCCCCTGCACTTTTCGTCCCCTGTAGATAATGAATAAGCTACAAAATTGCAAATACAGTACACTCCCGAGTATCCGGCCTATGTGGCGGAAGGGCAGGCCGGATAACAAAAAAGCCGGATAGGCCGGAGTTCTAGAACTCATTTCTTTGCCCCACCAATACCAGAAGACAAAGTTTTTATACCAAAACTCACTGTTATAATACGTATTTTCTCACTTCTTATTGAGTACAAAGCCCTCCATTTATCTCAAGCCACGTAGAATGTGAAATCTTCACTGTAGTACACTTAAAAAAACATTAAGCATACTCCCAAGAACAATTTACGAATACTGTACGTACTGTACAGTTATAATCAGGAACAGCGGCAACAATTGAGGTCTGTTACACACTGACGAAACAATGAACAATGAGCAGAACACTGCTCTTTTCCTGTCAAACTTGTATTTTGCACAAGACACGTAGGAGGATCGTAGCAAACGCCCGCTTCCAATGCCTCTGCAATGTTGCCAATGCAACGCCTTGCCTTCCTCATTTAATTACGATAAAGAAAACTAGATCGATAGTCACGAACCGGATACTCGGGAGTGTACTGTATAGTCAACAAGTAATGATTCTAATTTATTTTTGTTTAATATAATAAATGCACATTATTATCGTTTAAAGCTCGAATTTAGATGCAATAAATCTAAGGCAATCAATCAGAATATGATTTTGAAAAATTTCGACTATTCTTTGATACTGCATTACTTCATTCTGCATTTTAAATTAGGAAATAAGCTAAAAATCGAACTATTGTTGGCTACAGACGACACAAAATCAGCAAACGAAGACCCAACCCGAATGAAAAGTAACCCCTCGCGACATTCAATTCGCATCGCGAGTTTCGTATTTTGTTATTTCTTACCGTAGTAGCATTAATTGCAATGATGTCATATTCGTATAGCAGCACGGATAGAAGGAGAGGTATGGATGCGCTTTTACCCATTTTTATATTTCCGGAAAGTTCAGATCCGGCCGCAGAGTCAGATTCCCGAACCGTCTGCTGCAGAACTCTTAGCGCTCCACTTGGTCGCTGGGGGGGGAGTGTGTAGCGTCCCTACATTTTCCCCGTGTGGGGGCGCATAGTCCTAGGAGGACAGCCACTCTTTCCTTGACCTCGTTCAGCAAAAGACGTGTATTTCGGTCAAGCAACCCTTTCGATAATAAAGGATATTGTTATTGTTACAAACGACTTATTTACTTCGGTAGTACACGAAACATAAACTACACCATAATAGCATTAATTGCAGTAATGTCATATTGGTATAGTAACAGATAGGGTATTTCCAGAAAGTTTGTTTTTGTTTTTTCAACATTACAACTAATTAAACTGTGTATTTTTTTATTTCGCTTTAAATCTCCTATATAACGAAGAAGCGTTTTTGGTCTTGTTACCGTAATAGCATTAATTGCAGTAATATTATATTGGTATAGTAACAGATAGGAGAAATACGGATGCAGTTTTACCCATTTTTATATTTCCGGAAAGTTTGTTTTCACAACATTACAACTGATTAAACTGCGTATTTTTTTTATTTCGCTTTAAATCTCCTATATAATGATGAAGCGTTTTTGGTGTATGGTATTTTGTAAACATTTTAATACTGTTTCAAAAGGACCTTACGTCTTTAATAATTTGCTATTATTTAACAAGTGCAATATCTTTAGAACAAATCTACTTCCATATTATAGTTAAAGTAGCACAGTTTGTCCCCAATTGAAGTTCGAGGATAAGTTCGGCGAAACTTGTTTCGAAGTGTTTGGTATTTCGTAAAGATTTAATACTGTATCGAAAAGTGCTTAATCTTTAATTAATTCGTTAATTATTTAACAAGTGCAATATTATTATAACAAGTCTACTTCCATATTATAGTTACAGTAGCACAGTTTGTCCTCAATTGAAGTTCAAGGATAAGTTCAATGAAGCTTGTTTTGAATGTGTTTCTGATAACGATCTACGTTATTTTGGGTTAATAAATTATAGAAAAAATAACAATAACATGTTATAAAAAGTGCAAAATTTATTTATTGAAAACTTGTTTCGTTGGGTTCCTGATAACGATCTACGTTATTTTGGATTAGTAAATTATAGAAAAAAATAACAATAAATCATCATAAAAAGCGCAAAATTTATTTTTATCGAATTAACTTTGTTACGTGTCTTATATATATTAATTCATCTATAAATCGATGGCAGACAGATTATATAATGAAGCGTATCGATATGTATAAATCGATGGCAGATTATTATATAATGAAGCGTATCGATTACATACGGCAGGCGTGTCAAACTCATTTTAATTAAGGGCCATTTAATGAGCTTGTAAGATTGTTGCAGGTCACATCATATTTAAAATGTTTTTAAATATGTGACCTGCAACAATCTTACAAATTTTAGAGTAAGAATTCAAAAATATAAAGAGAATTAAAAATATTTGTGTAATCAAATGAAAATATTACAAAAATATATAATTACTACAAAATTGCTTTTAATTATACATGTTTTAATTTAATTCCTCGTAATCAATCTTTAATTTTCTATTAGGCGTTAAAAGTCACATTTTCTGTACAAAACAAAAGCTTTCCATTAAAATTTTAAAAATTCAAATATCCATAGGCCTATAATGAAGCGTATCGAATACATACGGCATAGATTAATGTTTAATTTTTACAAAAATCATAACATTGAACACATAAAAGAACTACTAACTGAATATACTTTTTGTGGAGTGCCAGACTTCATAAAAAAACGTAAAATTAGTGATAAATTGCTCCAAATTCTAATTTTTACCATTTATACATTATAATTAACTTTTGCTTACTCCTAAAATAGTTTTAAAGATATCGTCCCATACACATTATAACTCTTTCTTATAAAATAAGTATATCAAATTAGGCCTGTTTATCAATAATTAATGTGTAACCGATCAAAAAAAAAAACGGAAAGCGTATAAATCTTTAACAAGCCCGTTAGAACGTCCTTTATACACTCCTTCAAAGAAGGATTATTTGGAACTTTATTATTGTATTTGCCTATCCAAAAAAAACAGGTTTTCATTTGTGGCTTTTTGTTTTTTGGAAAGAAATTTCACACAAACCCATATAATTCTTGCAGGAAAGCATTTAGTTGTCAACGATCTGAAAAATCACTGTCATCTTATGTATACGTCGATAAGGCCAATCGAAAAATCTCGTGCCATTGCATTTCATTAAAATCAAACTAGTTTATGACATAGCTATTAAGCGAGAGTTACTTCCTATTATCTCATAAAATATTATCATTAATATTAACCTTCTCATTTTCATTTTAGTTGAGAGCGTTAGGGGCCACAAAAAATCACATCGAGGACCGCATGAGGCCCGCGGGCCGCCAGTTTGACACCCCTGACATAGGGCATAGATTAATGTTTAATTTTTACAAAAATCATAATATTGAACTACTAACTGAATATACTTTTTGTGGAATGCCAGACTTCATAAAAAAACGTAAAATTAGTGATAAATTGCTCCAAATTCTAATTTTTACCATTTATACATTAGGCCGGTAGCAAACTAGGCGATATCGGCGCAACCAGATCGGTGCCGATGCTCGAGCAGAGATCATTTGTCGGCATTTGTCATTTTGCGTCATCAATGAAGGCGTGGCCGGCGACCATAGGTTTATCTCAGGGATTCCCAACCTTTTTCTTGCATCGACCCCTTTTAAAAGAAAGGTTTTCTTCATCAACCCTCTTATATTTTTCTCTATAATATACAGCATATAACTTAATCATAATATAAATAATTGTACATAAATAACTTAAAGATAACAATTAGACTAAGAATATGAACAAAAGTTTTGAAAAAATGGTTTATTAGATTT
>AYEL01077925.1:0-15040 GCA_000484575.1 Olivierus martensii
AGATTTCTGCAACATCTTCCAGAGAAATCTCGCATTTTTTCAGCATTTTGAAAATATTTTATTTTACTCCATAAAACGGTTACTATGCAAATTAGTGTACATGTATTTATTGTTTGATTCAACACAATTAACTTTATTTTTTTAAAAACCTAGTTTTCATTTGATTCCTAAAATTCTTTAAACTTTTGACACAGGTCAAAAACATGTTTTTGTTGCTAATTAATTAAATAATAAAATATAATTTTTTTTCCTGCATAAATCAATGTATTCTCATGTATTATTTCGTCTTTTAATGCAACTTCCATTCGGAAATAATTAAACAAATTGCACCAGCCAAAAAATCCCATTCTTTAAACTTTTGAGATGCACCTTATAAACCATGTATTATATAATATAGTAAATTAACATATTATGAATTATACAAATGTTTAAATAAATTATAACAATTACATAATTTTTTAAATTTATTTAAAGGCTATCTAATAGAAATATAAGGCTTCCTTATGATTGAAAGAGCATTAATCTTTATCCTAATATTACATTAATTTTATTGTCCAATTTATTTATCTATAGATAAAACTATCTTAGGTTTGTTAAGAAATGTGTTGAGCTTTAAGTATTGATTTATATTGGCTAATTTCACTGTTTTTTCATGTATAGTTTTATAAATACACACATACTCAAAAAGAGCACTATTTTGCAGTAAAATGAAAAACTTTTTATTCTTTGTGAAATATTTTTAATTGCAACTGGCAACCATCAACTGATAGAACAATATAAGAAATGCAGTTAAGTTTACAATTCAAACAAAATCTGTTCAAATACTATAAACATTTTTAAATTACAAAAGTTTAAAAACTATATTCTATTTATAATAAAATTTTTTATATAAACATACCTTTTCTATAAAATGCAAACTTTCAAAATTATAATGTTGTTATAATTTTGAAAGTTTGCATTTTATAGGAAAGGTATGTTTACATAAAAAATTTTATTATAAATAGAATATTAATAATTATTATTCAAGAGGAATGAAGGCAAAGCTGGCTATATAAAATTGTAATGGCTATTATTAGGTAGTTGCCATTCACGCTAAATTTATTAATAAATAAAATTACGAACAAATTTGAAATATAATAATTACATGATGAAAGTCATAATATTAAGAGAATAAATAAATTTATTGTAGTGTTCTAATCATGTAGACCTACACTTCCCGAGATTCAATTCCAACGCTTCAGTGGTTTGCAAAAAAATTCGCACTTGTTGAAGCGCACTAATAAAATTTGATACTGCATATATTAAGAGATAATCTCAAATATTTCGCGCACTAATCAAAACCGCATCATTCAAACCCGCACTAATCAAGAGATTCCTGTATTGCAAATATCAAATAAAATTATGTGTAATCAGCTGAGAACAAAAATTATTAAATTTGAAATTTCTGAAGATGAATTATCAAAAAAAGTTGAAAAACAATTTCCTATTAAAACAATCCATATGAATTTTGTCAGATATGAAATTGCAAAAGTTTTGAAATTTATAATTTCCAAATGTTTTTATCAAATAATTGAAACTATATTCTTGTCATCATTCGATAATATATACTATAGTAGTGATAATTAATAACTAATTGATATCAATAATAATATATTTTTCATTAATATTTGTTCACACAACAGTTTAATGAATGAGCTGTATTCTTCAATAGACAAAAACCCTGGATCAATAATATTCCTGAGACATATCGTTTCAGTTTTCAGAGTTAACTTAATTTCAGTTAACTTCAAATATTAAGACATAAGCTGCCGGATGGTCGAGTGGTAACGCGTTAGCGTGCCACGCAGGAGGAACCGGATCCGGCTCTCTTGAAAAAAATTTTCCGGGGTTCTTGGCCCCGTTCTTCTTCCCCCGGTCCTCCTCCACATATGTGGAGCAGCCCATGGTTGAAACTGGCCCCGCTCCTTAGTAATGTCCCTTGTTGAAAAGGAGTGTAAAACTGCAAAGAAAGGACATGTTATCAATATATATTATAACTTGCCAATTTTATAATCCATCAGCACTATGATACCTACACTGCCGGATCTAGTTAGTGCAGGGCGGGATTGAAATATTTTTCGCGAAGCCAGGGCCGGATTAACTCACTTTGGGGCCCTAGACATTTTCTTCTTACGGGCCCCCTCCCTCTCCCACAAGAAATAGAGCACACAAAAAATATAAAACAATAAATAAAACAAAACTAAATAATGTGAAAAACTAAAACAAATCTTAAATTTTTATTAATAAAAAATATTTAATATACAACAATAAATTTTAGGTTTTTCTAGAAAAGTTTGAACAGTTTGTTTATAAATTTAAAGAATTTGAAATTTATTTTATTAAATGTCTAACAAAAGTAAGTATATAAATCAACGTTTCTCAAACTATGGGTCGCGACGCCAAATGGGGTCGCGAAGCGAAATGCTGGGGTCGCAAAAATTAAATTCAAACACTTGAATTTCAGTTTAAATGTAATTTCACAAACGCCCAATATTTAACATATGAACAGCATATGAATTTTCAGTGTAGTTGGTTGATTGTGTTCATCTTAATAAGTGTGTAAATGATTTATATACATGTATGTTTTATTTCATATTTAATACCTGGGATCGCGAAAAATCTCGTAATGAAAAATGGGGTCGTGAATGAAAAAAAGTTTGAGAAGCGCTGATATAAATATAAATAAACTTTATTTAAAAATTCTGTTTTATAAAATTTAATTCAGCAAAATTATTAATTATTTCATCATAATTAATATTATCCATCATAATATTATAACATATATGTAACATTGTTCCATATATAAAACAGCTAAAGAATTTAATTTTGATTGACTTAGTGAGTTTTGTAAATAATTTTTTACACATTTTAATACTGAGAATGAACTTTCATCAGATGCATTTGATATAGGCAAAGTTAAATACAATATATTCGCAATAATATTTCCATATTTGGAAATAATAATAACCATATAAATAGTAATATATTTTTTTAATTCATAGGATGTTAAGAATACATATAGTTAATATTATTCTTATCGCTATAAAAAAAATTCTAAATTATCGGAAGAATTACTTTCAATAAGAAGAAACAAGAACACATTTTCTTTAGATTTTAGAATTCACAATAACCATATAAAAAGCAATATATTTTTGTTTATTTGTTTTTTATATACAGTTGTCCAACAGAAAAGTAAACTTTCTTATTTATAAATCTTTTCAAAATAGACAGTTTGACCGGGCCCTAGACATTTGTCTCATTTGTCTATGCGATGATCCGACACTGCGCGGGGACCCTCAAACATGGCTTATATGTATAAATAAAATAAGTAACATTTATAAATAAAGACCCATTTTTGTCAGCTGGATTGGCTACATGGAAGCCTTTCGGCTTTCCACTCTGGAGGACCCGGGTTCGAATCTCGACTCGCACCCCTTGAAAATATTTATCATGATCATGAAGTCGGGCCCTCCCATCGATTCCTGTTGTCCACAATCCGGCTGATTTCTCCTCAGAGATGGACAGCGTGTGGAAGGACTTCTTTTGCTCCGTTAATTATTATTCTTACAGAAAGAAAACTGGCGTCATCTGATGACAAAAAAACAAAAAAAAAGGTAATTATTTGGTTAAATTTCATCTCAATGTGAAAATTTGAACAATTTTATTTTTCATCTGAAATAGCAGTCCCGTGGCCTAATTAGCCAACATTAGATTTCGATATAACATATTGATTAGAACCCACTTCACAGAGATGTGATTAGGATTAATTAATTATAATTACCTTGTATAAACTTTTACTCAAAATATTGAGATAGGGCTCAATGTAGAAAAAATAATTGAGTCTGTGGACGTTTTCGGTAATTGTAATCTTCCGTAACTTGCTTTATTATATCGTACCATTTATATGTTCTGCGAATATTGAAAACGATACATATATTTAAATTTTTTTTCTTAATACGATATTTAATTACATAAACTTTGACAAACACGAGACCCCCTCATGCGCGGGACCCGGTTGGGTGCAATCGGCTTAAATCCGGTACTGGATACCTATGATGGGTCAATCAGAAAACTGAGGATAGTGTTCAAGTTTCCAGACTTTCAGAAGTGGCTCGAACTGGACATCCTGTAAAATAGGAAGTATGGGACTTGGAATTGAACCCATTCCTCAAAGGTAGTAAACGATTATACATCCATTTGGGTGACATCCTTTCTTATCTCTCGTACATATTATATGGCATAAAAATTTCAAGATAACCTAGCTTATTTAGATTTCATATTAATATAATACAGAGACATATTATTATATGATAATGCGATTATATGTTGTGAATGTTATATGCTTTGCAATATCAGAGATTCATAACGATGTTAATAGATTTTTTATTCATATTCTGAAATATGAATTTAACTCTCCACTTTTGAATTTAAAATCTTCTTCTTTACCTGTTAACACCTTTTGCACTTTTAATATTTTCGTTTTCAGCCACACAGTTCGGATCGCATAACTAAAACAAATTCGATGAGACCAACTTTATATCAATATCTTTCAAGTAATTTCATTAATCATAAATCTATTGTATTTTTAGTGTCTTAATTACTAAAAATGCCCGCAATAATTTCTAGCTATTGTTTTTTATTTTCTTTCAAGTTAAAAAAGAACAAACAAAAAAAAATTCCCTTGAATTTTTGAAGTTGAATTTTTAAGATAAATTTATAGACTTCTGAAAATTGCATTATCGGTCACTTAAATCTCTCAAATAATGTATTCACGTTTAATATGCAAGAAACAAATAAGCTTTATAACAAAAAATAAACGAAAATAAATATTTTTTAATCAAGTAAAACAACTTGTAAATCGCTCTTCGATCAAATCATTACTTCATGAAAAAACAATGAATAATTTTATGATCTGGAAACATAGGCTAGCCAGAAGTTGAATCGATCTATTGATTTTTAAGTTATTGTTTCAAAAACAAAGTCTAAAACCAATATAAAGAACATCAATATTCACAAAGAATTGTGTAAGAAATTAAATGATATTTCGAGCTATGCACATAATGCGTAATGGAAATTCTTACGAATCAGCATTGATGTGAATATAAAAATCGTCGTGGAAATCTGACAGGTGTTAATTATCATATTATTATAATAAATATGTCTCAATTCATATTACGTTGACTAAATATAATATAAATAACTAATATATCTTTAAAAATGCTAAGTGTTCCAGCCGTGTTATATTTCATATTCGATAACAATATATACTTTTTGTAATTTATACAGATTGCTATTTATTAATCAGATTCAGTAGGATTCATTAAAATAAACGATTCACTCTTCAATCCTATATGTAATTTTTCATTTCGGCTAAAAAAACAGGTTGGATTATAACAGTCCCATTAACACACAGAATTTAGCTTTGTCATATTATCCCAAATTGAAGGTTAGGTTAGGTTGCTTAAGACGACATATCGCATGGGGATATACTGTATTTGACGGCGGCCATTTATAGAGCCCATCACAGACTGATATTATAAAATTATAATTAACTGATAAGCTAATAATAATATATTGAAAACTGCTGTTTTACTTTATTGTGTTTATCTATAAATCGGCAAATGAAATATTTGCCGAATGAACACACCATGATGGGGTCCGGGATTGGAGAAATAATATTGCCAGAAAATGAGCTAGGTTCTTCATTTATGCCAGGTAAAGTAAATCCAAGTGACCCACCATGGTTGAAGGAGGGCAAGGGCCTCCTTCTTCAACCATCTTCCAACCGGATGGTTGAAGGATGGGATTCAAAAGGCCGGATTATGTCAGGTAAAGTAAATCCAAGTGACCCACCATGGTTGAAGGAGGGCAGGGGCCTCCTTCTTCAACCATCTTCCAACCGGATGGTTGAAGGATGGGATTCAAAAGGCCGGATCCGGATCCCTGCTGAAAAATTAAAAGTGTGGACCCCAAATTGAAGGAACTTATTACAGAAGTCGTAGTTTTTCAAAAAATTATGTTTTCCAATAAGGATAATACTTTATCTCAAATAAAAATATGCATAATCAGCTGAGAAAAACAACATGGAAATTTGGAAATGAAATAGATAAATTATCAGAAAAGTGGGAAAAAATAGTTTCTCTCTAAAGTGATTACGTATAAATTCGAAGTTTCAAAATATTATAAATTTAGTAATTTCCAGATAAGTATAACCCTCTATTTTAGTCAATGAGGATTATACTTAACGTTTACGGAAAATTATCTATGAACATAGAATTATGTTGACATTCTTCGTACAAATATCGAGGTGGTGGAGTAAGCGGTAAAGTGTTGTTCTCAATAACATCCTCGATAAGATATTGTCGGCATTTGTATATCAGTAAACGACTTATGATAGAACATTTATTACAGAAAAAATAGTAATGTGTTTCATGCGTATGGTTTAGTAAAATTTTCATATCTACTTAAACGATCTTTCGTGATTTTTCATTTCAAATACTTGTCTGATATCGATACTGTGCTTTTATTCATTTCCCTTCCTGATTTTATAAACAATCCTTACTGAAACGCTAGTCAATTTCATTACCATATCTATGATGTAAATTGTTGATTTATCTGGATTCATTTCTACCATTCTGCCTTAAACGTTAAGTATAATATGCTTTGCTTGACCATGAAAAATCTTTCCTCTCACATTATTCTTCACATAAGAACAAGACGCCATCTTGGTTTTAGAATAATCTCGAATACGAATATTCTCGATTACGAAATTTTATTTTTATTTTATTTTATTTTTTAATTTCGTCTTTTCTATCTTCAGATTTTTTATAATATCGAAGATAAAAATACAAATTACGATTGCAGTGAGACTGAAATTTTATGCAAGAAAGTACTGTACTGTATTTTGATCAATATTTCTTCTCGCGGACGAACTATAACCGCTTCACTCCTGACATCACTGCCATCTCAAAGTGTAACAGACTATAGTTTTAAATAATATGATAACAAAATGCTCAAGCAATCAATATAATGCAAAATTACACAATTAGTTAATATATTATGACAATATTTCAAGATGACGGCCATTACACCAAAATTTCCCACTTTATATTCGGAAATTTTTATTAAAATCTCTGAAAGGAGAAATTTATAATTAGTCCAATTGTGAAATATATTACAATATACAGTTATTACAGCAATATTTCAAGATGACGGCCATTACACCAAAAAATTTCCCACTTTATATTCGGAAATTTTTATTAAAATCTGTGAAAGGAGAAATTTATAATTAGTCCAATTGTGAAATATATTACAATATACAGTTATTTCTGTAATTTTGGAGTCAAAATAACAGTATTATCTCAGTTATGAACAACCCGATTTACAAACAAAACTTACGTACGAATTATGTTCGTAACTAGAGGAGCGCCTGTGTCTAGTATAAAATTTTTTCCTAAAAAAAATATAATTTAAATCAGTTCTTTTTATAATTAATTAATGTTAAAGTTTATAATTAAATACATAAAAAATTATTTATCATTATCATGCTTGGGAAAAATATGATACATAAATAATTTTATAATTAGGCCTAAATACATAAAAAATTATTTATCATTATCATGCTTGGGAAAAATATGATACATAAATATATATTTTTTGTCTAATTTGATTTCACTGATATCAAGGAATTTCTACTCAAGCCTCTTCAAAATACGTACAACGTCTTTAGAAGTTAGCGGAATGATATTCTAAAACAATTTTGTAGCTTTTCATAAAATCAGTTCCTTGAAAGATTGAAAAGAAAAACTTACACCGTTGATATCAAGGAATTTCTACTCAAGCCTCTTCAAAATACTTACAACGTCGTTAGAAGTTAGCGGAATGATATTCTAAAACAGAATTTTGTAGCTTTTCATAAAATCAGTTCCTTGAAAGATTGAAAAGAAAAACTTACACCGATGCTTTTTGTTTTCCTGGTTATTTTGTTTGTTCGTTAAGTCAACTTTTAGACTACATACTCTAAGAATATTGAGAAAATAATCTAATTCTTAACATATTTATATATATAATAGAAATATGATTAATTATTTCTTGTATTTATTGATACGAAAAATGTATGATATTGAAATGATGAAATTATAAAATTGAAAAACGAATATTTTTATAGATATGAATCATTACTTAATAAGATGTTTTAGGAAATTCAGATTGAGTAGTTAATAAGATATTATTTGCCACATAATTCGTCATTTTTTATCTCTCTTAGCAACTGATAATATCTCTGATTCAATTTATTATCAGTTTTTATTTACGATTCTAAAACAATTCTCTAAAGATGAAAACAATTGTATTAATATGGTGTTTTGTTATAGTTACTGCTACGAAAGTTCCTTCTGAAAATGATATACTTTGGGAAAACTTTAAGGTAACAGTATATTAATCTATATAAAGATGTTAGTCTATTAAGTTTATTTATCATTTTATTTAGAAGCTACCTGGATATCTCATTATTTTATTCATACTTCATTGATCTCATTACTATGTTGTGATGAGCTACAGAATAAATATCTCAGACGAATAATCTTCAGAAAAAAAAAAATCTCTATTTTCTATAACAGAATAATTATAACTAATGATATAATGTAATTGTTGTTTTACTTAAGTTATTGCTTGTTGATAGTTTGGGTCATAAATTTAGGTTGTCAAAATCTGACGAATAATTTCGCCTATGTGATTTCTATTGAGTTAATTTATTTTATGCTGTTCTTGAATGATAGGTAGTAACTGTTTAATTTTTATTTTTTAGAATTTTTTGTCTTGACTTAAATAACAGTAATCATTACATAAATTTAAAATATGTAAAACAAAAGAATTAATATTTCTCAAATAATATACTTAAGTTTATAAAATACACAGAAATATCTAATTTTATTACTTAATAAGATGTTATTTGCCACATAATTCGTCATTTTTTCTCTCTCTTAGCAACTGAAAATATCTCCGATTCAACTTATTATTAATTTTAATTTACGATTTTAAAACAATTCTCTAAAAATGAAAGCAATTGTGTTAATATGGTATTTTGTTATTGTTACTGCTTCGAAAGTTCCTTCTGAAAATGATATACTTTGGGAAAACTTTAAGGTAACAGTATATTAATCTAT
The DNA here is from genome assembly GCA_000484575.1 of Olivierus martensii. NCBI lineage: Eukaryota > Metazoa > Arthropoda > Arachnida > Scorpiones > Buthidae > Olivierus > Olivierus martensii. The sequence continues at coordinate 9,204 of AYEL01077925.1, forward strand.
ATAAAGATGTTATCAAGTTCATTTATCATCTTATTTATTAAAAGATTTATAAGCTACCTGGATATCTCATTACTTTATTCATACTTCGTTGACCTCATTACTATGTTGTGATGAGCTACAGAATAGCAGATAATATCAGACGAATAATCTGCAGATAAAATCTCTATTTCCTGTAACAGAATAATTGTAACTAATGATTTAATGTAATTATTGCTTTACTTAAGCTATTGCTCGTTAATAGTTTAGGTCATAAAATTAGGTTGTCAAAATCTGACGTGTAATTTTGGCTTATATGATTTCTATTGGGTTAATTTATTTTATCCTGTTCTTGAATGATAGGTAGTAACTGTTTAATTTTTATTTTTTTAGAATTTTTTGTCTTGATTTAAATTACAGTAATCATTACATAAATTACAAAATATGTAAAACAAAAGAATTAATATTTCTCGAATATTATATTTACGTTTATAAAATACACAGAAATATCTAATTTTTTATGTTTCGCATAATTCTATTTACAGACAAAATTTAATAAAAACTATGAAACTAGTGAAGAAATTTCGAGAAGAGCGATCTGGGAAGAAAATTTACAGTTCATTGCAATACATAACAGAGAAAAAAATTTGGGAATGCATACATACAGTCTTGGGCTTAATCAATTTTCCGATATGGTAACATTTTTTTTATTAATGAAGAACATTTTCACAATCGATATTATGAATGAAAAATATTTAATTTTATAATATTTTATTTATATAGAGCCACGAAGAATTCTCGCAGAAAATGCTTGGATCGAAGAGAGAAATATCCAAATCTAGTAAATCCGAATATATATTTAATGGCATAACTAATGATGTTTTACCAAAAGAAGTAGATTGGAGAAAAAGAGGATTTGTCACTGAAGTCAAAAATCAAGTAGATATAAATGAATAATTTCATATTTTAAATAACTATCATTATAAAAAAAATTTCAAAATGTGTTAACGTAAAACGTAAATGTATTAAATTTAATTTTTGAAAATTCAAACCATTAGGGGAAATGTGGCAGTTGTTGGGCTTTTGCAGCTACAGGAGCGCTAGAAGGACAGTTAAAAAGTCTGACTGGTAAATTGGTTTCGCTGAGTGAGCAGAATTTGATCGACTGTTGTTACTCAACTGGTAAGAAATATGTTTTAAATAATTTATATTTTTATTCGAATTATAAGCAGATTATTCTTATGAAATTAATTACAGTGAAACCCCGCTCGTGCGTTCCCGTATCGTACGACTTTCCCGCTTTAAATTGCTTTACTTAAGTTATTCCTTGTTGACAGTTTGGGTCATAAATTTAGGTTGTCAAAATCTGACGAATAATTTCGCCTATGTGATTTCTATTGAGTTAATTTATTTTATGCTGTTCTTGAATGATAGGTAGTAACTGTTTAATTTTTATTTTTTAGAATTTTTTGTCTTGACTTAAATTATAGTAATCATTACATAAATTTAAAATATGTAAAACAAAAAATTAATATTTCTCAAATAATATACTTAAGTTTATAAAATACACAGAAATATCTAATTTTTATGTTTCATATAATTCTGTTTACAGACAAAATTTAATAAAAACTATGAAGCTAGTGAAGAAATTTCCAGAAGAGCTATCTGGGAAGAAAATTTACAGTTCATTGCAATACATAACCGAGAAAAAGATTTGGGAATGCATACATACAATCTTGGGGTTAATCAATTTTCCGATATGGTAACAGTTTTTTTTTTTTTTTTTTTGAAGGACATTTTCACAATCGATATTATGAATGAGAAATATTTAATTTTATAATATTTTATTTATATAGAGCCACAAAGAATTCTCGCAGAAAATGCTTGGATCGAAGAGAGAAATATCCAAATCTAGTAAATCCGAATATATATTTAATGGCATAACTAATGATGTTTTACCAGAAGCAGTCGATTGGAGAAAAAAAGGATTTGTCACTGAAGTCAAAGATCAAGTAGATGGATATAAATGAATAATTTCATATTTTAAATAATTATAATTATAAAAAAAAACATTTTCAAAATGTATTAAAGTAATTTTTCAAAATTCAAACCATTAGGGGGGCTGTGGCAGTTGTTGGTCTTTCGCAGCTACAGGAGCGCTAGAAGGACAGTTAAAAAATCTGACTGGTAAATTGGTTTCGCTGAGTGAGCAGAATTTGATCGACTGTTGTTACTCAACTGGTAAGAAATATGTTTTAAATAATTTATATTTTTATTCGAATTATAAGCAGTTTATTCTTATGAAATTAATTATTAGTTATTTTAAAAATTTATTTAGTTATGAGGATTTTGATGTCATCTCAACATACGTTGAAGTTATATTACGATGAATAATTCTTAAACGTCGTAATGAAATATCTAAAACTATTTTGATAAAAATAGATAATATATAAGTTCTAAACCGCAAATTTCAATTTCCAGAATACCTGTATTCGATTTATTTTTTCAAATAATTTTCACAATGGAAACTTTTAATAATCACGGATAAATTTAATATTTGTCAAAAAATTTAATGCTGTAATAATAGAATATTTCTATAATCTACGTAAGAAAACGTAAAAAATCGATTTTCTTCATATGCAGTAACTTTTTCAGAAGCGCTCTTAGATGACATGAAGCAATGCCAAAAATTGAACTTTCGAAAGTGATTCTTCATAAATATATGGATCTATGAAAATCCACATTACATATATGCCGTGTTTACATTCCATATACAGTGGATTCCGCTTAATTGGGACACCGGTTAACTGGGACTAATCTCAAAGAACGGAAACCAAACTAATAAACTAATACATAATTTAAAATTAATTGAGACAACTTTTCGCTTAATTGGAACAGTAGCAGAAAAGGAATTTTCAAGTTTTGATATATTTTACGGATTTTTCGAAAGTATGGAAACACTATGTACACTAATACTTGTTGCGTGCTTTCTTAAAAAATTCGTTATGTAAAAATTATAACATCATTTTATTGTATCGTAATTTTTCAGGTTAAACCTTTCTACAAGACGATACAGACTAACAATGGAGTGGGTCGTTTCTTGTCGTCTTATTACATACATATCGTCGAAACACTGTCGCCTCACTAACATAAACATCCATTCTTTAAGTAAAATTATAATTAAATATCATCGTTGATAAATAATACATAACAATACTGTATTGGCAACACTAGCGTGATGAGAATCAGTTATCTATCGTCTTGAGTCTGGCAAGTGTGCGTCTACTTAAGAATCTATCGTTACTGTACCTAGCAATTATATTTAAAATTTTTAAATCTTTGCCAAGATGTCAAGAAATGATTTTACTTCTTGAATAAAATTGCTTTGCTGGATAAAATTAAAAGCCACCGTAGACTCGTTGAAATAAACCAAACTCAAAAACTGCTTTGCTGGATAAAATTAAAAGCCAGCCTTTTAATACAAGCCATCGATTCATTGCTGAATAAAATTAGAAGCCAGCCATTTAATACAAGCTATCGTAGATTCCTGAATATTTGCCAAGATGCCAAGAAATGATTTTACACTTTCAAGTAAAATTGCTGGGCTCGATAAAATTAAAAAACGAGCCATTTAATACAAGCTATCTTACACTCCTGATATAACTGGTGTACCAAAATCTACCATAGAGCGTTTTCTACAACAAAAAAATCAGCTGCATGAGAATTGGGTATTACAGAAAGAAATTTCTGGAATATCCAAAAGCGTGATAGAAAGATCCAGAAGTCGAAGAAGCATTAGATCAAGAGATTTTTATAGTTAGCGGGCGAGATGTGAATATCAGCGGCCCAGTGTTGAAGAAGAAGTCAGAGCAGATCGGTAAAAAACTAATAATTATAAATAATAAGTAAAAAATAATAATTAGGTACCTATTTTAATAAATGACTAAAATAGGTACCTAATTATTATTTTTTTTACTTATTTATTTACTTACGAATTACATATTTTATTTTAGAATTTATTATTATTTCGTTTAATTGGGGCAGCCGCTTAATTGGGACAAAATGGCTTAGTCCCAATGTGTCCCAATTAAGCGGAATCCACTGTATTTTGATAAATATTTCTTGTTTTATGAAAAGACGGACATGACAGTATTTTCTTGAAAAAAGAATCGCTACATAATGTTTAGGAACCATTGATCTACATTCTACAACGAAAAAAACTTTTGACACCAAAATGAGAGATTGTTGAAACGTTTTCCGTTATTTTATTTATTTATCATGTATAAGAAAATTACTTATACAATTTTGAATAAGAAACTTTTTTCGCCCGTAATGAGTTTAATCGATTTTAAGATAGCATTGAGTTTAATCGATCAGCAGATAACTACAATTTTTAATTTCGGTAAAAATTGAAAAATTTTAGTCCGGCATGTTTTAGGATTCGCTTAATAATCTAAATTTAAAAAAAAGTTTTTTTTTATTTATCATGTATAAGAAAATTACTTATACAATTTTGAATAAAAAACTTTTTTCGCCCGTAATGAGTTTAATCGATTTTAAGATAGCATTGAGTTTAATCGATCAGCAGATAACTACAATTTTTAATTTCGGTAAAAATTGAAAAATTTTAGTCCGGCATGTTTTAGGATTCGCTTAATAATCTAAATTTAAAAAAAAGTTATAGAATTTCTATTGTGTTATTACACTGATAATCGGTTAACGAACATAATCCGTTCAAAGACAATGTTTGTTAGCCGATCATCCACTTACCATAAGTTTTTATGGAAATTTCATTAATTCATTCTGGAGACCAAAAATAAATAAATAATTATATAAATTCTTAATACGTTTATTTATATATAATAACAATAATACAGGACCGCATTTATACTTTTGGAGGTCCTAGGCGCAACATCATTATGAGGCCCCAAAAAAACAAGTCTATTTCAGTTAATCAAATTCATACGCTTTTTTTTAAATTTATTGGAAATAAAAGTCCATATTTCTATAATAACTGATTTTAGTTAATAAAATAAAAATAACAAAACATTAGCATACACATACAGTATTTGTATTAAATAATTATAAAAATAAATCTGTTCAAATTTAAATTAAAAAAAAATTAATAATTAAAAAAAATTTTTGGCTTTGGTTTTAGCAAATATATCTGTAGTGTGATCATAATTAATCGAATCCATTACTTCTGTTTCGATGCATTATAAAGACAGATCACTTGTTTTATTTTGATGCAAATTGCTTCTTAAATAATTTTTTTATTCGTTTCAACACTGAAAATGAGAGTTCATCACTTGCGTTTGAAATAGGCATAGTCAAAAATTTTTTAAAATTGTTTCTACATTCAGAAAAGTAGACCTTAACCCGTCATTTATAAATTTATACATATTTTTAATTGAAAAATTTTGTTCCTTTATCATTATCAAAAATTTGTAATCTTCAAAAATTTGTAACTTCATCAACAAGTTTTTCTGAATCATTATCAGTCCCATAAGATTGTAAAATTTTATTAATGCTCTATATCCTTCTTCAAAAAAATGTCAAACGTATTTAATATGTCTAAATAGCTTTTTGCTCTTTCATTAATTTCCGAAACTAGCTTATTACAAATGGCATTAAAAGTATTAATAGTGAAATTTTCTTTCCCACAAAATATAATCTCATCATTAAATTGTGAAACTTCGTCATACATTTTTTTTTTTCGTTTTTTCACTCTTTTCTTCTCATTTTAAATTTTGTTTCATCTGTTAATAAATTCGCTTCTTCATTTAAAGCAACAAAACTATTTCTTATATCTAAAATAAAACCAACTGAAGACTGTAACAAATTATTAGCTAACAGTAAAT
>AYEL01077926.1:0-33090 GCA_000484575.1 Olivierus martensii
TGGGGTCAACCGGATGGTTGAAGGATGGGGTTCAACAGGCCGGGCCCGGACCCCTCCTGAAAAATTGGAGGTGTGGGACCCGGATTTGAACCCGGATCCTCCAGGGTGGTAAGCGAAAGCTTTACCACGCGGCCATCCGGCCGACACTACTGTTCTAGAAAAACAGGTTTGCCTCTTATTGTTGCAGCAGCCTGCACAATGCGCGCAATCAGGTTATCCCGTGTGTCTACCGGCGTATTAAATACCAAACTTTTCAAGTAAATCACAAAAAATAGTCACAAGGATTAAGATCTGGGGACACACAGGTCACAAGTCGCAGGTTTGGAGTAGAATTTTTACAAATTTCTATAGGCCATATCTCTCTTATTTTTGACTTAATTAAATAAAGTTATTTGGAAAAATTATTTGTTTTAGTGAGTTCAGTACACAATTCAAAAAGCATCAACTTAAAAATCACCCTGTATATCATAAGCCCATGTGTATCAAATTTTTCACAGGAACAATTATCCATATAGATGGTTCATGAATTCGAGCTTTTGAAAAGACTCGAGTTTCAGCAACTCTATTTCCAATGTACTTACTTTCCTATTATATAATAAATATATTTCAATAATCCTACAAAAAAGTTTGTGGATAGAAAATTTGACAAAAAAAATTTTTAATCATATAAAAGTTAGAAGTTATTCTTATACGATAGAATTTGAATAGTTTGATGTGATTTGACTGATGTCACCTCGAATTACTAAAAAAATTGAATTTTACAAAATATGAGGTATACAAAATATAATCTCCAAAAATTTTGAAATATAAGATTTTATTAATTATAAAATATTGCTCATATAATTTTTACAATCATTAAATTATAATAATAAAATAATTTTATTTTATTTAGCATGCAAAAATATTGTAAAAGGATTGTTTGTATTATTACTATAATTTCTTTGTTAAAAAATTGCACCCTCTTTTTAGAAGAAAAACAACAATTTATCGTCTTCAGTCCCTATATAATACAGTAGTGTTTCAAAAGTAATTAGTATGGCAAAGCGATAAAAATATGATAATTATAATAATGTAAAAAATCCAGAATATAATAGTTATAGTCTATAATGATTGCCAGCATGACAGCATTCATTGAAAACTGATTTAATAAACAAACAAATACGCATGAAAGACGTATGAGTTCACATTAATTCATTTAAATTAATTCTTTCAAACAATACCGATGATGAACTTAGATTAAACAGAACTTCGAACTAACACAAGTCGACCATCGATATTATATTTAATCTAGATATTTTTATTTTAATTTAAAACTATTTTATGGATTTATATATTTTTTTTCATGACAGGGAAAGATATATGCGTAGCTGGTGGTAGCTCAACACATGCATTTGATTGTATAAAAAAAAATGGAGGCATCAATTCCGAAGAGTCGTATCCATATGAAGCAGCGGTATGATCATTTTAAAATAATGTTTATTAAATATTATTTGATTAATATATTTGTAAGATATATCAAAATGTTTATAAATCATATTCTACAATTAATTTTTAGAGCAAGAAATGCAGATTTCAATCTAAATTAGTTGCTGCCAATTGTAAAGGATATGCAAGTCTTCCAAGTGGAGATGAAGACGCTTTGAAACACGCTGTTGCAACTGTTGGTCCAATCTCAGTCCGTATTGATGCCACCAAACATTTTCAGTATTATATGTGAGTATTTCAAATGTCAAATTCATAAAAATTTTTAAAAAATTTCTATTAATTTTATTTAATTATTTTTATATTTCACTGTATTAGTTATTTTAAAAATATATTTAGTTATGAGGATTTTGGTGTCATCTCAAAATACGTTGAAGTTATATTACGATGAATAATTCTTAAACGTCGTAATGAAATATTCAAAACTATTTTGATAAAAATAGATATCAAAGAAGTTTAAACCGCAAATTTCAATTTCCAGAATATTCGATTTATTTTTTCAAATAATTTTCACAATTGAAATTTTTAATGATTACTGATAAATTTACTACTTGTCGAAAAGTTTAATGCTGTAATAATAGAATATATCTATAATCTACGTAAAAAAACATAAAAAATCGATTTTCTTCATATACAGTAACTTTTTCAGAAGTGCTCTTAGATGACATGAAGCAATGCCAAAAATTGAACTTTCGAAAGTGATTCTTCATAAACATACAGATCTATGATAATCCATATTATATATAAGCCGTGTTTATATTCCATATATTTTGATAAATATTTCTTATTTTACGAAAAGAGGGACATGACAGTATTTTCTTGATAAAAGAATCGCTACATAATGTTTATAAACCATTGATCTACAGTGAAAGAAACTTTTGATACCATTTGGAGAAAAATGAGAGATTGTTGAAACTTTGTCTGTTATTTTATTTATTTATCATGTATAAGAAAATCGCTTAAACCAATATGGATAAAAAATTTTTTCATCAATAATGAATTTAATCGATTTGCAGATAACTACAATTTTTAACGTTGGTAAAAATTGAAAAATCTTAGTCTGGCATGTTTTAAGATTCACTTAATAATTAATTTTTTTTTATTTTATTTGTAAATAAAAAAAGTTTTATAAGATTTGACTTTTATAAAATTTTAAATTATTTAATGTAATAATTTTAAAATAATAAGCAAAATAAATAATAAAATATCAATTATTTAATAAATATAAATTATAAAAACGTACAGATCAAACATTTCTTTATCGAGAAATCATGCAAATTCTTAAGTACATAATTATAAAAATGCATTATTAGTTCAAATATAAGTAAAAGTCAATAATATAAAGTAGAAGTCGCTATATATTTTAAAGTTTAAATAAAAATATCAATATAAATTATAAAAACGTACAGATCAAAGATTTCTTTATCGAGAAATCATGCAAATTCTTATGTGCATAATTATAAAAATGCATTATTAGTTCAAATATAAGAAAAAGTCAATAATATAAAGTAGAAGTCGCTATATATTTTAAAGTTTAAATAAAAATATCTTAAACAATGAAGTTCTATACCAGAAGCCCGTCATCTTATTTATCTTCTTATATGATTAAGCACTGTCTATATTTATGATGCATTCTCTGTTGACCTGTTTGTTTTCCACATATGGTTTTATAACATGCAGTTTTAAATTGTGATTAATATTTATAAAACTGATTTTATTTCTGTTTTAAATAAATTACTATAGGAAGAAAGTAACCGTATTTTCCTAGGAAACGTTTATAATATCAGTGTATATGCAGCATAGAAGTTCTATTGTTTATATTTAATATAACGCGTAATGTTTTTCTATTATTGTCTTTTGGTATAAATAATCCCCATCACAAGTCTAGGGATTAGGCAAATATTTATATAATGAATTTTAGGAAGCAAATTTTATGATATGGTATTTTTTATGATCCAGCACTTGTCAGTTCCCAAGGATGCCGGACTAAGGAATTTCAACATCTACTTATTTTTGATATTTATTTTTAATTCCAAAAGTTTCAAATTGGGCTTTTTCAAATAAGATATTCTCTTATAAATATAATAACAAATATTTTTGTCGGTAAATAAAATATACCGATTAATTGCTTAATTTTGTTACTTTGGTAAGAAAATATAAGGCAAACTAAAAAAACAAAGTTGATCGCTCACTTTAAAACACAGAAATACAGCAAGCAATCATGAACTGAAATATTACTTTTTGATATATTATATTGGGAAAATTGCAGAGTAATATTCGACGCAATTACTTTTAGATATTTTGTTATTGATATCTGTTTCATTGCCACACTTTCCAACATCTCAACAGTTTTGACATATATTGTTTTGTTTGAAATTTTATCATTAATCCGAACAGTGGTAATTATAATAGCGGGAGAAATAAATGATATTTCTATATACAGGGTGAATTTTTAAGTTGATACTTTTTTTAAACTGTGTACAGTACATAACTCATTAAAACAATCAACTTTTCCAAATAACTTTATTTAATTAAGTCAAAAATAAGAGAGATATATACGGTTTTTACAATTCTACCTCCAGACCTGTACAAAATAATGAATGGAATTCATAAGCGTAACAGACTACATAAGAGAAATTGCTCGAAGTTCTTACCGATGTGATGTAGACAAAGTTGCGCGCGACGTAACCAATATTCTGGGACCGTAATGAAGAAACAGGTTTGTCTTTTATTGTTGCAGCAGACTGCTCAATGTGCGCAATCAGGTCTTCCCGTGTGTCTACCGGCGTATTAAATACCAAACTCTTCAAGTAAATCACAAAAAATAATCACAGGGATTAAGATCTGGCGACACACATCACAGATCGCAGGTTTGGACGTAGACTTTTTACAGATTTGTATAGGCCATATCTCTCTTATTTTTCACTTAATTAAATAAAGTCATTTGGAAAAATTATTTGTTTTAGTGAGTTCAGTACACAATTAAAAAAGTATCAACTTAAAAATCACCCTATAATAATATTAGGCCTATAAGTCGTTGTGTATCAAATTTTTTACAGGAACAATTGTCCACATAATGATTCATGAATTCGAGTTTTTGAAAAGACTCGAGTTTTAGTAACTCTATTTCCAATGTACTTACTTTCCTGCTATATAATAAATATATTTCAATAATCCTACAAAAAAGTTTGTGGATAGAAAATGTGGCAAAAAAAAATTTTTAATCATATAAAAGTTAGCAGTTGTTCTTATACGATAAAATTTGAATAGTTTGATATGATCTGACTGATGTACCTCGAACTACTAAAAAAATTGAATTTTATAAAATATAAGGTATACAAAATATAATTTCTAAAAATTTTGAAATAGGCCCTACATGATTTTATTAATTATAAAATATTGATCATATAGTATTTATCAATACAATCATTAAATTATAATAATAAAAATGATTCAATTTTATTTAGCATGCAAAAAAATTGTAAAAGGATTGTTTGTTTGTATTTATAATTACGATAATTTCTTTGTTAAAAAATTGCACCCTCTTTTTAGAAGAAAAATAACAATCTATCGTCTTCAGTTCGTATATAATGTAGTAGTATTTCAAAAGTAATTAGTATACCAAAGCTATAAAAACAACATGATAATTATAATAATGTAAAAAATCCAGAATATAATAGTTATAGTCTATAATGATTGCCAGCATGACAATATTCATTGAAAACTGATTTAATAAAAAAACACTCAAACAACACACATAAAAGACGTATGAGTGCACATTAATTCATTTAAATTAATTCTTTCTGACCCAGAATTATTTAAATGAATTAACTGTAAAGAATTTCCTTAAATTAAACAGAACTTCGAACTAACACAAGTCGATTATCGATATTATACTTAATCTAGATATTTTTATTTTAGTTTAAAACTATTTTATGGATTTGTAGTTTATTCATGATAGGGGAAGATGTATGCAAACTTGGTGGTAACTCAGTGCATGCATTTGATTGTATAAAACACAATGGAGGCATCAATTCCGAAAAGTCGTATCCATATGAAGCAACAACGGTATGATCATTTTAAAATAATGTTTTATTAAATATTTTTTGATTAATATATTTATAAGATATATCAAAATGCTTATAATTCATATTCTGCAATTAATTTTTAGTGCAAGAAATGCAGATTTCAATCTAAATTAGTTGCTGCCAACTGTAGAGGATATGTAAGTCTTCCAAGTGGAGATGAGGACGCTTTGAAACACGCTGTTGCAACTGTTGGTCCAATCTCAATCAGTATTAATGCCACCAAACATTTTCAGTGTTATACGTGAGTATTACATTTGTCAAATTCATAAAAATTTTGAAAAAACTTCTCTTAATATTATTTAATTATTTTTGTATATTAAAATATAAAATATTCCTTTCTAAGAAATTCTTAATTTCTTATTTGTAAAATTAATAGAAAGTTAATCTTTTCAAAATTTTTATGAATAATTTTTTTTAATAATTATTATCTATAAAGTTATTGAAAATTAATTTTTTTTAAACAGAAGCGGTATCTTAAATGATCAATCATGCAGCAATAAAAATGGTAATCATGAAGTTCTTGTTGTTGGATATGGAACTGAAAATGGTAAGGACTACTGGTTGGTTAAAAACAGGTAAGTTATACGCAAATCTATAGTTGTCATTTAAATATCAAAATTTTTATGAATTAATGAATTTTTATGAATAATTTTTATAATAATTATAGTCTATAAAGTTATTTAAAATTAACTTTTTTTTAAACAGAAGCGGTATCTTAAATGATCAATCATGCAGCAATAAAAGTTTTGATCACGAAGTTCTTGTTATTGGATATGGAACTGAAAATAGTACGGACTACTGGTTGGTTAAAAACAGGTAAGTTATACGCAAATCTATAGTTGTCATTTAAATATTTTTATACATTTTATTAATTTTAATATATTTATTAATTTTAGTTTTGGAGTTAACTGGGGCATAAAAGGATATATTAAAATGTCTAGAAATAAGAATAATCAATGTGGTATTGCGAATACTGGTATTTATCCTTTGGTGGAATGATTTTAAACTACTGTGGTACCTTGGTTAACGACGGTAATCCTGAAACGGATTGCCGTCAAGGCGCGATTACCCATAAGATTTAATTGAAAAATGATTAATTTGTTCCGGCTCTCCCCACAACCATAGAAAATATTAAAAATGCAGATAAAACTCATTTAAAATGTCCTAACGGGTATTTATCCTTTGGTGAAATGATTTGAAACTACCGTGGTACCTTGGTTAAAAGGTACCACGGTACAAAGGTACGTATTATCCGTCCTGGAAGGTATTATCGTCCAAAGCGCGATCATCCATGAGCTTTAATTGAAAATTGATTAATTTGTTCCAGCTCTCCTTACAACCATAGTAAATATTAAAAATGTAGATAAAACTCAATTAAAATGTCCTAAAAATGGAAAATATCATTTATTTATTATATTTGCTACAAAAAAATTAACATTAATAAAATAAATTGTTCATGAAAACAGTTTTTAATTATCAATCTTCACCAGGACAATTGGGATCAGTTCGGAGTTTTTTGACAAACGAACCCGTAAACACTGATTAGCAGCTTATAGAGATTTGATTTTGCCTTTTGATGGCGAACGAAAGCGATTATTATATAGATGAGATTTGATTTTTGCGTTTTGATGGAAAACGAGCAATGACACGCACTTGCCGATTTATTGTCTATATGAACCAACACATAAAAAATAAATGCTTAAATATTCATTTTCATCATAAAACGCATTTATAACCACAAATTTTAAAATAAAGCATACAATATACTACAAGAAAAAAAAAACAATATACGGAAAATGTACAGCTAGCTATGATTGGTCAAACATACCTGAGCTATGCAGCGTGGCTGTTCTCTATTCGACAATGTTTCCCACGCGTAGAGAAGTGAGATCGGAAAATAACGGGATTTAGATCGGATAGGAGTCGTTAACCAAGAAATTTTTTTCTTACAGCCAGTCGTCGATAACCAAGTACATCGTTATCTGAGGCCGTCGTTAATCAATGCACCACTGTATTGTATTCCTAATTAAATGTGTGTTCCATCATGCTCAAATGTAATCCATTTATATGCTTAATTAAAATAAAGAATATCATTTTTACAGGAGTGTTGTTGAAATGTTTCATAGCACAATTTTCCTATAACTATACATTAACTGGATGGAAAGCCAAAGTGTTTCCATTGCGCGCATAAAAACATTTTGGCTTTTTTATCCAGAGGTCTCGGATTCAATTGCGATTCATTTTTTGGAAATTTATTCGTAGATTCTGAACCCAGCCTATCATTCTCCAGTTTTTCTTTACAGTCCGGTTAATTCCTCCACACGAGTAGGCAGAGTGTGGTAGGGCTTTCTATAGCCTGACTATTTAGTGATGCCACATTCTAATCTGTTCTTACCTGTTTGATAAAAAAAGGTATTTAATTTATAATTTATAAATTCAGAAAATTTTGTTAAATTATTTATGGAATAGATAATTTAAATTTATCGAAATTGTTTAGGGAATAAATAGATTGTCCTCCACTTATTTTTTATTCCGTAAAACAATTTTGTTGCTTATAAATGCCTTAGAATTATTTTAGTCATAGTCAACCATTTTAATCATTTTTCAAAGAAAATGATGATGATTCATCATTTTTTCGAAGCAGTTTGCTCACATTGATTCCCATTATTCGTTTACCAACTGATTTCCTCATAGATATAATGATTCTTGGGATTCTGGAATGAACTCGCAGCTTAGTATCTAATAAAAATTGGAAAAACGATGTGTGCAATACTTAATAAAAAAAATAATAAAAATAATTCTTTTCATTCAAGCCTTATTTTTATTTTCTAAAGAAATGAAGAAATTAATAATAGATTTAATCCTCTTATTATATTAAACATAAACATTTCATTATTTTTGTAAATATTAAAAAGAGTGCTACAAAGAGAGAATTGAATGAAAATTTAAAATTTATGTTTAATTTTATGAGATTCTAATTTGAACGATTATACAGTATAGTTAATATTTGAATGAAATTTTAAATTTTTACTATATTCATTTAATATTTATTAAGTGGTAAACCAACGATTTTCTAAGGACACTTTCTTAAATTCCCTACCATTTTTCGTGTATTTATATATATTTAATGGACGATATAAAATATTAATTTAAATATAAAAACTTCTAAACTTAAAATTTACATTCGATCATTAATTACTATAATTTTCCTAATTTTAAACCATTAATAGCATATACACAGAAAGATCATAAATTTCCGCGCACAAGTTTTTAAATTTAGAAATGAAATTCATAAGATTACTTTAGGACATTAAAGAGACGTCACGCCGATGTCGTTATAACATCTCATACTAGCGGTGTCGCTAATATATAGCTATACTATAAAACCAATGAATCATGAAGCATATATATGATGAATTCATATATAGCATATTATCTTATGCATATACAGTACATAATAGCAAAGTATGATCGTGTTGCCTGGGCGGTTTACGGAAAAGTCGCTCCCTGCATTTCGCCTCCGACAATTCGCCCCCTAGATTTCGCCCCCAGTACATTTCGTCCCCAGCACTTTTCGCCCCAGCCATTTTCGCCCCCAGCACATTTCGCCCCCTGTAGATAATGAATAGGCTACAAAAGACATCTCATACTAGCGGTGTCGCTAATATATAGCTATATTATAAAACCAATGAATTATGAAGCATATATATGATGAATTCATATATAGCATATTATCTTATGCATATACAGTACATAATAGCAAAGTATGATCGTGTTGCCTGGGCGGTTTACGGAAAAGTCGCTCCCTGCATTTCGCCTCCGACAATTCGCCCCCTACATTTCGCCCCGAGCACGTTTCGCCCCAGTACATTTCGCCCTCCAGCACTTTTCGTCCCCAGCCATTTTCGCCCCCTGCACTTTTTGCCCCCAGCACAGTTTGCCCCTGTAGATAATGAATAGGCTACAAAATTGCAAATATAGTCAAAGTAATGATTCTAATTTATTTTTGTTTAATATAATAAATGCACATTATTATCATTTTAAACTCGAATTTGTATGCAATACCTCTAAGGCAATCAATTAGAATATGATTTTGAAAAAGTTCGACTATTCTTTACATTAGTTCATTCGTATTTTAAGTTAGAAGATAAACTAAAAACCGAACTACAAGTATTGTTGGCTACAGGCGACACAAAATCAGCAGACGAAGACCCAACCCCAATGAAAAGTAACTCCTCGGATATTCAATTCGCATCGCGAGTTTTGTATTTTGTTTTTTCATTTTGTTTACATATTTATATACAGTATGTTTTCATTATTATTATTATTATCATCCTTAACCGTAAATCAGTTAATATTAAAATATCGTCGAAATAATTTTTTCTTTGTTGTTTTTTATTTAGGTCTTGTTATCGTAATAGCATTAATTGCAGTAATGTCATATTGGTATAGTAGCCGATAGGAGAGGTACGGATGCGCTTTTACCCATTTTTATATTTCCGGAAAGTTTGTTTTCTCATACACTCAACTTTGCGTAATATTTATTTAAATACTGTACCATTCCTTAATGAGAGTTTGTTATAAAGGATTTTAACCAATTAAATTGATACGGTATATGCTAGCCTATTAGAATGGATTAATTTTTCATTACACTCAACTTTGCGTAATATTTATTTAAATACAGTACCATTCCTTAATGAGAGTTTGTTATAAAGGATTTTAATTAATTTTAACCAATTAAATTGATACGGTATATGCTAGCCTATTAGAATGGATTAATTTTTCATATACCAATAGAATAATTCACTTATGAATTCATATTTTAACGTTTAAAATAATTTGAAAGTCATTTCTTTGTGCCATCTTTTGTTATATACTTCTAAACTTCGTTGCAAAGCGTTGTATATGCCTAATATAGATTAACAATAAGCAAAAATAGATCAGACTATACTCATCTATTAAACCATGAATACAGTTTTGGTTTATATCATATATACGTAAGAACATGGAAAGTAGTAAGAATAAGCAAAGATAGATCAGACTATGCTCATCTATTAAACCATGGATACAGTTTTGGTTTATATCATATATACGTAAGAACATGGAAAGTAGTAAACAGTATAACTAGACAACTTTTCTATGCAATGGAGAATCATTAGTGGCCAGGCAAGTTTTCAAAATAAATATTGCAATCATAATCGTCCCACTGCCGATTTGCAAATCTTTGATTTATGGCTTTATTATTGATGAAGGTTTTTTTACAATCATTCGTTCCATGCAAAAAATAAAAATTTATGTAATGAAATTAAAACTGGCATAGTTATGAAATCCTATGACAAAAATTCTTTATAACTCAAAAATATCATTATACAAGGTTATCCAATTAAAATGTAACCCATTTCGTTAAGTTACAAAATTTTATTTAAAGCAGATTAAAGTTATATACATTTATATATGTATTAAATAAGAAAATTATTAATTTTAGTCACATGTTGATAATGGGCATCACATTCTGAAAATTATATAAAAAAAACCCGCATGTATTTGAGTTTCTAGCACTTGAAAGAAAGCTTTATTGGTTTCAGAAGCACAGCTTTTTCAGTTTTGTCTAATTTAAATGTTCTCCACAAATAAAGGTTTCGAGCGCTTAAATTAGGTGATCAGACTGACCATCTCAATAAATAATGTGATCATAAAAAATCCTAAAATGTATTCATTGTGGAGTTTGCACCATGTAAAGCTATACCAGATTGGTATAGTTGACAATTTATGATCAACTGTTGGACGGAAACGAATATTTTTAGTGCTAAAGCCGACTATATTTGACGACAGCATTGGAAGTCAGTATTGATTCTATGGGAGCGGCATATCGTAACTTTTGCGATAGTATTAATGCTCATGGAACTGTCGATTTCGATATAAAAGGTAACAGCGTCAGTAAGAATTGTGTTTATTTTTATGTAAACGTTCCTCTGCGTTTTCAATTTCGAATAAACATTCAATGCAATATGCTTCGTTTTATGGTTAATTAATGCAGCCTTTCCAGAACCATTTAAAATTACAACTCTCCGCCAATTTTGAACATAGAACATTATTGAACTGATCATCGTGATACTCGTATATATTATAGACGCGCAGATAATTTACTACATGTTAAAGTCATATTAATATCGTAATTTTATTCGATGTTTATAGCTTATTTGTCAAAAATGTCATTATTTTGTAACAATTTACTGTAACATCGCGAATAATTTAGGAGACTATATCATCAGCATAATGATATAAATGGACTTCGGTTTTCCCATAGATTCAATACTGACTTCCGATGCTGTCATCAAGTATAATTGACCGTTGTATCTATCTTTAGCATTGATTAGTTACATAGATTAATAGGTAGTTTCCGCACATCTACGATTTAGCTCTGATTGATAACTAAACGAGAAAATCGTATCGTTTCGGAAAGTTATCGGTAATCGCTTCAGAAACTCAAAAGTTAATTCGAACCGCCGACACCAGTTGCTCAATTATCGTAAATTTTCTCTCGATTCTAATAAATTATTTCTATACTATCCTCTATTATATCTAATAAAGATCATCTGTTGTATAATATTAGACTACTGATGGCGAATTTTAATATTGTGGATTGCGTCCGCTCGTTCCTAAACAAAATGATAAAAGACTTTTAATCAGTCAACGACATGACTCACAATCTCGCGCATGCGCAGACTGTGGACTTTATCGGTCGGAGTCAGGTAGTCGTAGATGTGTAGAAACTCTAATAATATTGGAATGATACAAATTAGATAAGGTTAAAATTAGCTTATTGTTTTTCTTGGCATTGGTAGGCTTATTAGAACATAATTGTCGCCTTATTGAAACACGGCGAAAATGGTACAGATCAAAGACAGGCATAAATGTTCAAAAAATCCCTAGTGGATCAGGGATCAAAACTTAAAGGTTTAACGAGATACAGAGGCATATGGGCGGTATAGAGGAGCACAGGAGGCACGCGTCGCATCGCAGACTGCGGCGAGGTCAGGCACAATGTCAAACCGTATACACCGTTTGCACCAACGAAACTTTGCGGCTCTATATCTTGTAAACGTTTGATCTTTGAACTCTGGTCCACTACGGATTCAACGTAGCAAATAACTAATCAGAAGGATCATATCCCACGATGAAAGCAATGTTCAATGGCATGTGTCCTCTTGCTACAGAAGAAACCTCTTATAGGTCGGTTGGCCCGCGATAAATTCGATGGCCAGCCGAACTCAGCTACGCTCATTTTACTAGCTCCTATGCGGAGTTCAATCAGAATTTACGTGTTAGAAAGATATCGGTGCTAGTAGTAGGGAGAATACCTAAGACATATAAATTTATCATTGTCTACCGATTGCAGTAGATCTAAATTGGCGAATAATCTTCGCGCTTCGTATCCCGATGCAGTCTATGTGCAACCCAAAGATTGCCACAGGCCATCATGGGGACTATATAGAAGGAAGCCGTGTAATGGCCGATCTCTAGTGCATTGTATGGCCTAATATCTCATGCGGAACACCACAAGGTTTCGCATTCCCTCTAGGGAAACAATCTCCCCTCTATTTAGTGATACATCCACTACATTCCGAGGTCGACCACCTATAGTACATCCATCGTTAGACTTCTCTCTCTGGGTTATGCATCCCTTCAGCACAGTACGCCATCTTAGTATTTGGGAAACCTTTAGAGAATTCGTATCTCACGCAGAGTATACGGCTGGACATTCAGAATCTCGAACCGGCAAGCATTGGACAATCGCGTGGCGAATTATAGAGCATCCACTGGCGAGAAGTGGGTACAGCAATTTTCTGCCGATGAAATGAGTGAATTTCTTCATATAGGTCAGTTTCTGGGATACCCGGAGCTGCCCCAACCGATCCTGCCCGACACTGCAGTGCAGCACTTCTCGTTTCGTTTCATTTTTATAAAGGACCTCTATAGAGAAAGTGAAATGAAGACCAAGAAGAATCAATCCAGCTAGGACACCCTGCGAAGATGATATCTCACTAGAACCGCCAAGCTATTTCGTCTCGTCGTCGGGGCACAATAACGTCTGTATACGCTACTCGGGGAAAGGGGATATCATTTGCCAGAATATCGCCATATTCTAGGAACCGAGATACTCCCTAGAATGCATTTAGCTTGTCAGTATGAACGTATCGGCCCGGCTGTATAGTCGGCCAGATGCCGCATGGTAAAGCTATGGATACCACCAACCTACATAGTTAATACACAATCAGCTGGATTAAAACAACGAAATATTCATGATACTAGAACCACCAAGCTATTTCGTCTCGTCGTCGGGGCACAATAACGCCTGTATACGCTACTCGGGGAAAGGGGATATCATTTGCATGAATATCGCCATATTCTAGGAACCGAGATACTCCCTAGAATGCATTTAGCTTGTCAGTATGAACGTATCGGCCCGGCTGTATAGTCGGCCAGATGCCGCATGGTAAAGCTATGGATACCACCAACCTACATAGTTAATACACAATCAGCTGGATTAAAACAACGAAATATTCATGAAAATATTATGTTTCTTAAATTGGCGTCTAGAATGTACCGGGATAAGAACAAACCGTTGTCTATTTTTCAAATCGATTTCACAAATGCTTTTGACAGTGTTAATCACTTTATATTGGGAAAAATACTTGTTAAAATGGGCTTTGACAATGAGTGGACTGAAACATATATGTCTATGTATTGTAGGGCTGTTTCCTATATTAGAGTCAACGGAATTCTATCTGATAAATTTTACATTAATAAAGGGATCCGTCAAGGATGTCCGTCAGCTATGATTATCTTCGTTATATATTTAAATTTATTGCTAGAAAAAGTAAAATCTGAAACAACTATTAAATACCTACCTGATTGTTCTGATCAAATCAAATTCATAGCACATGCCGACGATGTTAATTTTTTCATATGTGATGTTGAATCTTATCTGAATGTGAAACGTGTATTGAACTCATTTTTCCAACTAACTGGAACCAAATTTAATCATAGTAAAACTTATATATTTAATGTCAGCAAGACACTGATTAATCATAATATTTTCCAACTAACTGGAACCAAAGTTAATCATAGTAAAACTTATATATTTAATGTCAGCAAGACACTGATTAATCATAATATTGAAAGTATATTTGATGATCTTAGAATTTTGGGTATTTGGTTTGGCTCTGACGAGACTAAGAGAAATACAGAAAACATCATGGTTAAAGTGAAAGAAGGATTAACGCAATTTGAAAATATGTGGCTCTATATGCCTGAACGAACCATTATTATAAAATCTGTTATTTTTGGCAAGATTCTATATTATTTATACACTATGACTTTTAGTAAAACATCCTTTAGACAAATGGAACATTTGATATATAAATTGTTTTGGCAAAGTGGTGTAGAGTTGAAGTCCAGAACATTTTTGAAACGCCCTAAACACCTTGGTGGATGGGGATTTATTGATTTACATATATTTGCTATTTCTGCGCAATTGTGTCTCCTCATTAATACTCTTTATATTAATTACCACCCACTCTGTTTTCTTTATACATACTTCATTGGTGATGATGTCAAACATCTTGCATGTCATGATTCGCACTTAAGGCATAATAAAACTGTCTCTTATATTAATATCTGGAAAGACTACATATCTAAATTAGATTCTTTACTCCTTAATTTGACAACAAAAGTTAAACCTAAATGTATTTACGATCACTTATATGAGTTTGAGGACTTACCGGATTTGACAACAATTGGAAACGTGTACATGACTTGTCTCTTTCACCCGAATTACAGGAATCAAACTGGCGATTTGCAGTTGATGCATTTACTACTAAAGTTCTCCTTAAAAAAATGAAACGTATTAAACATGATAGTTGTACAACCTGTAATGATGAAGAAACATCATTACATATTGTGACAAGTTGTAATAACGCGAAATTTCAATGGCTATGGTTGGATATCACCGAAGATAATATTATCAAGCATTGCAATTATAAGACTTTTAACAGTTATGTCTTTAACTATTTATTGTCTATTATTAAACGTCACTTATGGAAAGCGAGATGTGAGGTATTGTACGATAAGAAACGTATCACTCCCGGTCTTGTGTACTTGAGGACTTTAAAAGGAAAATATTAAGTGACAGTATAGCCTTTACTGCTCCCATTTTGATAAAATGTATTCAAATACTAAAGAAGTTGTTTGGAATGGGGACATTGCAAATATTGAGATATTAAATGTTTAATTGTTTTGATATTTTTATGTGATTTTGTAATATTTTGTATATTTAATAATACTTTTGTTTATATTATTCCTTTGTGAAGAATTTAAGTATTTATTTTTTGCTAAGTTTAATCTTTTATTTGTATTTTGTTTTTAAATATATCTGTTTATATACTTACCTGTAACTAAAAGTAATTAGTTTAATTTGTAAATTATTTTATTTATACTCACCTGGAATTTATTGTAATCTTGATTGTCATTTGTATCTTCATCTGTAAACCTGAAATGGAAAAAAATTAAGTACCTGTTTTATTAATTATAATTTCATCTGTATATATTCATTTGTGTACCTGTTAAAAAATGTTTATATTAGTTATGTAATATGTTAAATTAAAAATTCTAGTATTTGTTCCTATTACCTGTAACTAAAAATAATATATATACCTACCTGTAATTAAAAATAATTAGTTTAATCTGTAAATTATTTTATTTATACTCACCTGGGATTGATTGACACTTGTATCTTCATCTGTAAACCTGAAATGAGAAAAATTAAGTATTTGCTCTTATTAATTATAATTTCATCTGTATACATTCATCTGTGGTACACAGATGAATGTATACAGATAATGTTAATTTAAAAATTCTATACTTACCTGTATATATTCATTTGTGTACCTATAAAAGGAAATGGTTTATTAGGATTGCAATATGTAAATTTTAAAATTATTATTTGTATACTTACCTGTATTATGTATCTTTATTAATACTTACATGTCTTCAGTTTTAATTTTATGCTACACTTTGATCGAAGCGGGATTAAGATGTTTTATATTACACTATACTTTTCATTATGGTCTGGCTATTGTAAATAAGATGATATTTTAATTGTTATTGACTTTTTTTATTGTTTTATTACCAGACCCAGCAGTCCCGCCACCCTATGTCTCTTCCTTGTGGCGGGGCTAGCTTTTTGTATTTTTAGAAGTGTTTAATAAAACTTTTTAAAAATAAGAGTACTAAGTGGCGGGACGAAACAAGCCCTTCCACAGACTGCCCACCCCTGCGGAGGGGTCACCCGGATTGTGGAGGACGGGGATCGACGGGCCGGGCCCGGACCCCATGATCTTGTGACTGCTTGCGAACTATCAGACACGTTATGTGATACGTCGAGTCTCGATGGTCGGGCACTTTTTGATGCCGGGCCCGTGACAAAAGTCTCGGATATCAGCCTCTCTCGGCGGCCCTGATAACAACTGATCGTACCTAGAAAAAACATTGCCTTTCTCAATAGTAAGCCCTATGGAGTTGGATCTCAAAACATTTATTACTGTGAAAAGAAATTACAAATTTTAAAATATTTCGAATTTCAGATTGAAAATAATTAATGTTTATTATTAGGGATCTGGAAAATTTGCCCCCTGCATTTCGCCTCCGACAATTCGCCCCCTACATTTCGCCCCGGCATGTTTCGCCCCCAGGACATTTCGCCCCCAGCACTTTTCGTCCCCAGCACATTTCGCGCCCTGTAGATAATGAATAGGCTACAAAATTGCAAATAATACACCAAGCTTTTAATGATTCTTCAGGAACAGTGTTTCAATTTTTGTATTATTGACAAAAATTGAAATAATTTTGTTGATAATACAAAAATTTCAGATAATTCTTTTAAAATATAGAATGTTTTCATTTATTTCGTTCATTTATTGCTTTACTTTTACAGATAATTTTTTAAAATATGAAAAATTCTAATGTAAAAAAGGGGTGTAGAACTTTCATTGTTTTATGATGTCTGTTTTGCAGGAGACTGCAGCTATATACTATATTTTGTACATGTTTTATTGTTTGTTTGTTATATTGTATATATAGTATTGTTGTAGTATTAAATTGTAAGTAGAAAGTATTTTTAAAATTAGACTATTGTGAAAATGAGGGCTACCAATTTTTTACGAAAAAGGGGTCGCAGACACAGAAAATTTGAAAATCACCCGTTGGATTTGATTGGAAACTAGTTGGAAAGCATCAATTTAAGGAAAATTGTTTTGAATGGATTGAAATGATTTTATATTTTGCATTATTAATTGATTTTATAGGTTATTTTATTTTATGTTGCAGTTATATATTAAAATAAATTTAATTTTCTTTAAATTAAAAAAAAACGAATTTTTTATATAATTAAATATAAAATTGGAAAAAATAAAAGGGAGATATAATTTAATACTTCAATTTTATATAAAAATATTGCAATAATAATTGTAATGAAATTACACCAATAGTTTTTTTCACTATTGATAATAGGGTGACCAGATGTCCTAATTTTCTGGAATTGTTTCAGTTTTTAATGAATGTTTCGGACAAGAACACTTAAGGATTAAGATTTGATGTCCATACTATCATTTAATCCAATTTTTTTAATTTAAATTTCATTCTGATTTTTAACGTTTTCCTATTTGTTTTAATATCGTGAACGATGTAAAATCGATTAAAATATTAATTATTTTTAAATGTAAAAACATCAAAAATTTGAGTTTTTAAACTCAAATTTTTTGATGTTTTTACATTCTAATTCTGATGTAATCTACAGCTATACCAAATTTTAATTTCACATAAATCCGAAACTTTATTTGTTAATTAATTAGCATGGTCAAAATAATTACTGTATACAGAATACTATAATACTATATCTATAGGATATACTACTGATATTTGTAGTAACATACTACTGATTTGTAAAATTATAAAAAATAATATCTACCATAAACTAATGTTGCATTTATTTTATAGTCAATTTATTGAATTGAAACAGAAGTATTGATAACATATTATCAGAGCCGGATTTGCATTTTTGGGGGCCCTAGGACGAGCAAGGCTTTGGGGTCCTAAAAATAATAATCATCTCTGAAATAACATAACTTCGTTATAACGAACAAAAATTCAAATCAGCTACATCTAATTTTAAAGGCTTCTTATAACTTATAAGGAACCTTTAAAATTTTACTTTCTATCTAGCACTTTAATAATAACCCATTTTTTTAAAAGTTTAAAAAAGTTAAAAACAGATTGATAGTTTTGGGGCCCCTAGAATTGTGGGGTCCTAGGATGCGGCCTAGTCGGCCTGTAGATAAATCCGGCATTGAATATTATTCCTCACGACTTACTAATAATGCTTCAAACTGGAGAATAATAACTTCTGATGTTTAGTGTGATATTTATATATAATCTATTTTCTTTTTTTTTTTTAGCATAAATAAATGATTTCAATACTGTATCTATAAAACAAAACATACAAGTATATTCTATAATATCTGCATTTAATTAAAATATATATTTAACAATACTGTTAAATCAAAAAATATAAGATAATAAATTGAATTTTAGAATATATAATAAAATAATTTTAACAATTTTATGTTGAATTAAAATACTGGAGAGAAAATAGCCAGCCATTTATAATTAAAATAAAAATTTTCTAATTTTATTATTAAAACTGTCATGAAGACAATAAGAAATCAAGTTAAGAAAAAACAGGTCGTTGAGGCACGGATGGATTTTCATACTCAATGACAGATTTCTGCAAAATAAATACATTTAATTATTTGTTAAATAGTGTGACTAGAAAAATAAGGTCGTACATATAAAGCCAAACTTATGAGAAATTAGAAAGAACAGATTTCAAATCTATCTATTATATATAAGTAGCAATATTGTAATTTTATATTTTATTATATATTTTGTAAATAAAATTTATAACAATAAAGTATGCAATATAATTCAAAATAGTGAGGATGAAACTTGTCGAAAATGATATCTTTATTTATGTAATACATTATATAAAACTAAATCGAATCGATAATACTTTGTCAATAAAACTATTGGATAATAAATGTATTTGTTACTGTTTACATTTTATTGATTACACGATATTTTTAATTACTGTATTTTTAAGAAATTCGCAAATGGCTCAAATTTTATAATTACTATACTGTATTACACTATGAAATAATTTTGAGTGAAGAAAACCAGAACAAATTAAATTAACAAATTAGAGAGAAGTAAAAAATGTCAATACTTTATTTTAATGCCAATATTACTTAATATCAAATAACATATTGCATTAAATGCTAATACAGTATTAATATAGACTAACGTGGTTTCTAGAAATATAGTATTTCAAAATATTTCATTTAGACTTACAGTAAAAACAATAATCATATTAATTGCTTTTGTTATAATTAATTAATTCCGCTAATAATGTTTTAATGCTTTATAATAATCTTAAAAAGTTATTAATCTTATGAAATTTTAGTAAATATAATTCAAGTACTAATAATCTACATCTAAATGATTAAAAATTTCGGAAATATAATTAATATAAATGCTCCTCGAATTTTATCTGAAATGCATTAAAATAATTAAAGAATCAATTTATGTATTTAATAAGATAAGTACAAATCAAATTAAACATTCTAATTCGTTTAATTAAGAACATTCACTAGCAGGTGGCAACTGCAAGTGGCGCTACAGTGGCAACAACTTGTAGAACTTCTATATCACGTGACATAGCTATTCGTTTGTGCTGTCAGTGTTAGGATGCAGGTCGTTGAGGCATGGATGGATTTTCATACTCAATGACAGATTTCTGCAAAGTAAGTACATTTAATTATTTCTTATGAAATATATACTTAAGGGTGTTAATGATGTGGGAAGCATTTTTATTTTTAATAGTTCAATTTGGTTTAAGAAATCGTATTACTAATAATAGATTTATAATAATTTGGTACAGATACAACAAATATAATTATCAGAATAAACTTATCTGCTAATCCTATAAAAGCAGAAAATATTTTAATTTTGCATCTTAACATTTGGATGGAGTTTTTCCCATTTATAATAATAATATGATTTGAAAATTATGTTGGAGATTATATATAACAGCAATTTTTTCTCATATATTCAGCCTCATGCAATAATTTTAGGAAGATTGGATCTAAAAACTAATTCTTAAGAAGGTGCGTCGTTTTAAATGTCTCAGTTACACCATTTAATTGTATACATGATCGGTATTGATGGAAATAAGTAATCTGTGTTTGGATATCTTAATTTGTGATTAATATACAATTAAATGGTGTAACTGAGACATGATCGGTATTGATGGAAATAAGTAATCTGTGTTTGGATATCTTAATTTGTGATTAATGAGATGATGGGGGGAATAGTTTTGTATTCAGAATAAAAAAGACCGAGTATGAGCTGTTGGAGGAAGTGGAGACAGATTGTACAAGAAACATAATGCTTACGAGACCGATATTGTGCGGCTTAGATAAATGTGTATTTGGAGGGTGGGGAAGACGACGGTGGGAAAATTTGGTTTTTATACGTGCGGATCGGCGACCCTGTGGGAAAGGAGCGCAGATGGTCGTTGAGCGTGAAAATGATTCCGACTATTTCCTGCCACCGTTTGCCCGGGTGGTGTCAATGCTTTTCTATTATCGGGCGGCAAACACCATCTGCTACCCCGCGCTTTTTAACTTCCTAAACAGAATCATTGCCAAACAGTACAGCCTATAAAATGTTATCTTATTTCCTAAAACATGTTTGTCTAGCGTTTTTTTATATCAAGTTTAATTTTTTTTTCCACATCTTTCCTCTGTTGCCCTTGAGGAATTATTGTCCCAGATAAAAATCCATCCTTTTGTTATGTACTTCCTGCATATCCAGGTTTTAATTACCTGTGAAAGGTATTGGCAGTTATCCTGGAAAAAAAAGGAAACAAGATGATGAATGAGTGGAATGTGTCCGTGGGAAAGATGTCTTAGATGGTAACGCCAGATGTGCTTTGCTCATTATATTCTTTGAAAATGATAATCTAATTAAATTAATGATCAGATTTGCATATCCTTTTGTTATGCTTGTATTTTGCAATTTGATGCAATTAAAACCTCTATTTAATATGTATTGTAGAGAGATCAAAATAAGAAGTTTAAGGATTTATGTTTTTGATGTTTTAGTTTTAGTATGTCTGCTGAGAATGCATTATATCCTGCTATTTAATTTAAAAAATACAATGAGATTTATTTGGTGTAATTATTTTATAGACTAATTACAATTTGCTACTTAGAATGTGTTAGATTTTAGTGTGAATGTACTCTTAAAACAGTAATTATATTTTTAAAGAGTACATTGCACTATATAAAATCTTCAAATTATTGAACTATTCCAATGTAATTTGTTTGAACCCTATAACAATCCAATTTTCCAGAGATTTGATCTTACTAGTAGGTAATATACTTGCATTTTTAAATAAGCAGTGCAATTCTTAAAGTTAAGAAAAAAACTATAATTAATCTTATCTATGAAATTATTCTTATAATTGAATGTAAATTAAGTATTATTATATAGATTATAAATGTTTATATAATTTTTAGTTTATATTGTTAATTGCCTGTATTTAAGAAATATATTCCAATTTAACAAGTACTGGAAGCAAATTTTATAATTACTTTGTAATATAGAAATTGAATTATGTGATATTTTGGAATAAGTTTCATTTTCACCTGTGTATAATTATATTTAATATATAACAAGTGTTAAATTTTATTATTATAGAATGAACAGTCACAGTACATTCATATAGAATAAGTTTCATTTTCACCTGTGTATAATTATATTTAATAATATATAACAAGTGTTAAATTTTATTATTATAGAATGAACAGTCACAGTACATTCATATGAAAATCATAATAGTAAAAAAATTTTTTCTTATATTTAATTAGATGAGAAAAATAATAATTAATTATAAAACGTTTAATTTCTTGGACTTATAAACAGAATAATTTATAGTAGTAATTAAAATTCAAGTAAAATTTAGAAGTTCCCAAGGTAACTGAGATTAAAGGTTATGTAAATTAAATTTTCTTACATATTACAAGTACACTTAACATATTACAATAAATGAAAATTATAGATTCATATCCCTGGAGTTTAAAATGCTCTTCATCCAATATAATCTATATGAATAGTATTTGAAAAATAGTGTTCATTTTTTTCTATCCTAGGAAACTATGAAACTGTAGTTTATTAAAATGTATCAATATGGATTATATCAAATGAAGAGCATTTCAAATTCCAGAGATATTCATCTGTAATATCCTATTTATGTTAAGAGATGTTTTTCTAGTGCACAGTTGTGATTTAATATATTTAATACTAAATTTTTCATAATTTAAAATATTTTTTATTGGATTTATAGAAAGCATCTACATAAAATTGAATAAGGAGCATATCATGTAAATCTAACCTCATATAATACAAAAATCTGTTTAATAATTTATCTACATTTGTCTACATTTTTTTAGAACAAATATTTTTAAAAAATATTTGTTCTAAAAAATATTAAAAAATCCAAATATCACATAATTTTATAACTTATTTGATAGATGGTACAGTGTGTTTGCCTGATGGCTTTCTGGTAGATTAAGTTAAGTCTTATCTTTCAGACTATAATTATGCATTAATTAGTAGATAAGGAGGATATATAGTAATTAACAGAACACAAAAATCAATAAATTTTACAAACATCTTCCATTTTAATGTGTATCTATTTTTTTTTAATCAGTAATGTTTGTGATGTAATCTGTTTCTTGATGTAATCTGTGTGAAAATAAAACAATATTCCCTTTCTAACCTGCTGTTTACCACTGGATAGTTTCATCAAATGATTTTAGGGAAATTCAGCAGAGATGAGTGAGTAGTTGATCGATCATTAATCAGTCCAATTACAGTCATCTCCTCATCCATCTGTTTCAGTTGACAGCTCATGCTTGTAATCAAAATACTAAAATACACTCATCTTTAAATTTTTCTCCGATATTTCTCAGTTGGTCAAGATGTTTGTCAAACTATAGTCACATGTCAGAATTAGGAAGTTCTATTGGTGAAAACATTTGCGATGGACTCTATACGCCAACAATCATTTCTCCGAATAACAAATTAGCACGTGTAGATTGATCATTAGTTAGACAAAAGAACAGTAATAAAACAATAAAAGAAGAATAATAGACACAAAAAATACACAAAATAACTTGCGTACAA
Source organism: Olivierus martensii (assembly GCA_000484575.1). Lineage (NCBI taxonomy): Eukaryota > Metazoa > Arthropoda > Arachnida > Scorpiones > Buthidae > Olivierus > Olivierus martensii. The sequence continues at coordinate 23,937 of AYEL01077926.1, forward strand.
GATGATTTCGAGCTGCGAGATGGTATAATTTTAATTTTGTAAAGTCCAATAAAAATAGTACCAAACGAAAGAAGTCAATATATAAGTCAATGATCACAAAAAGAACAAGAGTCAAATTGGTGATAAATACCAAATTATTCGAAATAGATTGCTTTAATAATGACTATTTATTAGAGTTAACAATCCACCCTATTGACATATAATTTAATGCACAGTCATCAGTTCCATTGCGTTAAAAGATTATATGAAAGATATGCATATTTCGAAAACAGTACGAAATTTTACCTCTCATTCTTTTATGAACTTTAATCTATAGATTGTCTCTTTTGTTTGATACTATTTATTGTAGGTCTTTTTGAAATTTTGGATATTTTTTAAATAAGCATACAGTAAGACCCTGCTTAACACTTTCAATATAATGCAGTTTTTTCAAATTCTATATATTTTATTGATTCACTTTGGCTTGGTTTTTCAAACAGTTATACTCACATAAATCCGAAATCACACTAATTTGTTGCTTTGATACTCCTGTGCTGTCTCTCAATGAGTTTGCTATCAGTTCAGTGCAGTACATAGGAAAATCTGCTGCAGTCATAGTTCGTATTTATGATCGTTCATCAACATTATTTTACAGTTAAAGTTTAGCCACTATTATCGAAAATATGGATCAGTTTATACAAAATGATTCAAATTTTGATAGAAGTTCAAATAGACAAAATGTCATGGATGCGATGTCTTACTATCGACAGTTGTTTGCTGAATGAAAGAGGAAAAAATAAATAGACAAAATTTCATGGATGCGATGTCTTACTATCGACAGTTGTTTGCTGAATGAAAGAGGAAAAAATAAACAATTTTTTGTTAGGTGATTCTTACCAAAAAAACAAAGTATCAAATCAGGAAGAACCTTCCACAATCATAAACAAATTATTTACTTGAATATTTTTGATTTTCATTAATAATTTATAAATTCAAATTGATATTATCAATAAAAATGTCTATAATTAATGTAATACAATACAATAGTAATAACACATGTTACAAAATAAAATGGTACACAATTTTAATTCATTGTTCTGTTTCACTTATTCCCATTATTTACATATTAAGATGACCTCGTTTATACTGTTTTGTTTAGTGCCTGGTTTCTTTGGAACATATCCTCCATGTTAAACAGGGTCTTACTGTAATATAAATAAATTTTATAACTGAAAAAGATTGAATTATTAATGGAATTACAAAACATTAATAATCAAGCTAAATAGACATATAATATTGTATTATCTGAATGGAATTATTTGCAATTCAAATTAGATTTTGTGACTAACTTTTTAAGTGATATAGATATCAAGGATGGTCTCAAATAAATAAAAAGCTATATATTTATATTATAGATATATGATATATATATATTGTTGGCTACTTAAATGCTTGTTTACAGTCCGACATGGCAGAGATGCTAGTCAGTGACGTTGAGGTTAGAAACAATTCATAGGTTTATACTCCGACATTATCCATAACTCAGAGTAACTGATGCAAAGTTGACAACCTAGAACTCTTTCTAGGTTTCACTGTTATGGTTATACCACGATGCTTTGCAATTTGATAAAAATGGCAGTGTTCAAATCAAGAAGGTCTTTGGTTCAAATAGCAATGTTGAAATTTTTATTGAGGCATTTAAAGATTACTCTTGTTTATGTAATACTAACTATCAACAAGCAAATTAGAACATAGCATGACAATTGTTCTAGGTGCTAATGAAAAGTTAGTTTCGTCAGACTATAAACAAGTTTTAAGACTGCTGACAAGGTTATTGTTTTATTTTTACTGAATTTTTGAAATTGTATAAATTTATGCCATATCAAAATTACTTAAAAATAATAATTATTTTTATATACAAATAGCAAAGGTACCTGACATTGAACAGGAATTTCAGATATACAATACAGTTTGTTTGACAACTTACTTTGTCATGATATTGGGCATTTTAGCTATACTCGACAGCAGCATCTGAAGTCAGTATTGAGTCTATGGGAGAGCTGAAGTTCATTTATATCACTATGCTGATGATATAATCTACTAAATTATTTGAGATGTTACTGTAAATTTCCATAAAATGACAATTTTGACAAAAGAAGCTATAAGCTTCTAATAAAATTATATTGACATAATTTTAATATGTGGTAAATTATCTGCATGACTATAATATATATGATAATTAGATGTGCAATGATGTTCTGCACATTCAAATCAATTGTGTTCTAAATTGGCAGAGTTGTAATTTTAAGTTGTTCTTGAAAGGTTGCATGATTAGCCGTCAAACGAAACAAATTGCATTGAATGTTTATTTGAAATTGAAAACTGAAAACCCCGAGGCATGATTACATAAAAATAAACACCATTCTTACTGACTCTGTTATATTTTATATCAAAATCGACTGTTTCGTGCACATTAATACTATCACAAAAGTTGATAATACACTGCTCCCATAGATTCAATATTGACTTTTGATGCTGTCGTCAAGTATAGTTATTAATAATAGGAAACAAAACATAACTTTAGACAATAGGATTGAATTTATATGTTAGATTAGTGTGAATTATGCTACTGAATCACACTATATTTTTGTCAGTGGCCAGTTTTAGAGCCCATTGCAGACTGGCCAACATTTAATGATGGAGTCTATGAAAGATTAAAAGATGGTGTTCAATAGAACATACCTGGATCCCATGAATTTGTAAACTTTCTAAGGTTCAGTCATGTTCATGCAGGTAAGTTTATGATGAACCATGCTGAAGTATTATTTTACCATATATGGGTATTCCTTGATTTATGACAGAGTTCAGTTAAAACTGCAATTGTAAGTTGTAAACACCCAAAATTTATGGACTCATGTTTACTAGCACACTATATATTATCTTTGTTTTATTAAGAGCATGAAACTATAAGAATCGGCACAAAAAAGGCTGTTTTCCATATATCAGACATTGGATAAGGAATTCAAATCCATGGAATTGCAGTGACTAATCATAGAATTTACTAATTATATCACCATTTTCTAAATATGAGCAGTCATAAATCGACACATTCGTAAGTTGAGAACTACCTGTAATTCATTTATTATAGCATTTGGAAACAATTGGCTGATCATAATGGTATTATCATCATGTCAATGGCATTATAGTGATGTCATATTGGTGCACATTGGCATCATGATTTTTTTATTTATTTTTTTTTTTTACATCCAAATTTAGATATGACTGAAGGATTTAAATGAAGGCAATTTTACTTTCATCCCAAAATGTCTCATCCTTTAGGGTTCTCTCAATTCAGATTAGCCTATATTACCCACAGAATTGAGGGAAGTCTCCTTGTAAAGTTTGGTTCTAATGGGTCAAATAGTGTGGGAGACTTTGCAGAGCAGACAAACAGCAAACATTATATTTTATATTATATACAATTTGTACAATTATTTTTATTATATACAATTTGTACAATTATTTATTTATCATTTTATTTTTATTTAGATTATGAAGCAATTCAAGATGTGCCTTAAATGAAAGAAACTTGCATTGATCATGGCCAAATGCATTTCATATAAATTTTTCTGGTTGTGTATAATTTACACTTTTATTCAGATTATACAGTGTGCATTTCTCTGTTCTAGTAATTCTTCTAACAATCAATCATGTAAAAAATCTGAAATAATTAGTCTTCCTGGACATTGGCCTGCAAACTACTGTATTATTACCAATATTAAATTTCAAGTTAGTTATAACACCATTACTATCAATAAGGAAAGCATGAAGGATCTGGATAAATGCTTTAAAATACAAGATATCTGGAGTTTTCAACCAAAGCAAACTAATTCAGATAATTTAATTTGTGACCAGGTGTTTCCAAAAGGACATTTTTTCACTGTTTATTATTATCATGGTAGTAACTATTTTCATCTTCATTATGATACATTGATTCCATTATATTCAACCTTATACTATCAGCATACTTCTCTTCCAAAAGAGATTGTATTGTTACCAGCAGTTGAGAAAAAACGGGGTGAGGTAAGATATTCATAATTTTTATTTATTACATTTACTTTTGCATGTAAAAATAATAATAATGATTTTGAAAACTTTTAACTAATGACTTTAGTAAAAAAATAAAACAAAGCTAGTTCTATTGCTTTGACATTATTCATATGTAGTCAATGTAATCTTTTCAATTAGGATTAAAAATAAACCAATTGGATAGAAGTTTTTAAATTTGAAATAGTTTATTCATTATTGTAAAAATTTATAAAATTCTTCAAATAATCCATTATGCCTTTTAAATTAAAAAAGTACTTCAAATTATCTTCTGCATTTTAATTCATTTATTTTGAATATTATAAAGTTTTTAAATATATTTTTTCATTTTTCTGTTTTTACTTCAGCAAGCTTATTAGGAAAAAACTTAATTCAGCAGAAATTTATTAATTTACTGGGCAGTGTTTTTAATTCACTGAACAAGTATTTTAAATATAATTTATATCTTATTTCCAAAGAAATTAGTTGAAATGAAATATGAATTATTCTACAAAGTCTAACTCTATTGATAAGGACTCTGGCTGGATTAATTCATTCAGCAAAATAGGGAACGCCACCTAAGATATGCAAAATTATTTTACCAATTCACAGCTTGCTAATTGTTTTAATAGTGTCAAAATAAGAATCACATTGGACAACAAATTACATACATTGCTTATTTGTATACAGAGGTATTACAGTTTACAGAGTATAATAATGGCTGTCTAAAAGAGTAATTTAGAAATTCCAAGTTAGAAAAATTACTTCAAATTTTAGATTATTTTGAAGAAAATGAGAAAAAGTTTTTAATAGATACAAAAAAAACTATTATAAAGAACAGAAGCAGTAAATGATATATCATACTATTAAGAAAATCAAATGAGAGAAGTTATTTGAAGATGATTTTAAATGATTGTATAATACAATAAAACTAATAGATTAGGATTTATTAGTGCATTTGGTTCATTTACTAAATTGCTAGAGAGATTTATTTGAGCACTTGTCTTGCTTATACAATCATTACCATGACACTGATAAAAATTAAACACCATTAAACATATTCATAATAAATTTTCAATTTACAAATCCATGAAATATAGTGTAAGTACTTAAATGAAATGTCATTTTAAATTTTTTTGAAATAACAAATAACATTGAATTTTAACCATTTCAATATAGATAGAATGATGAAGCCTATACATTTTAGTTTATAATTCAAGAAATATATAATATGCATGCTATTTTTTGGAAGTATTTCAAAAATTGAGGGTTATATTAAAAAGCATTTATAAAATTTGGCTTAATTGTTAATTTTTGGAATAGTGTTTGATCTTTAAAAACATGCATGAATTAAAATTCTATTATATATTATACTCATTTATTGTTTATATACAGTAAGACCCCGTTTAATATGGGGGATACATTCCAAACAAACCAAGCGCTAAACAAAACAGTGTTAAACGAGGTCATTTTAACACACAAATAATGGGAATAGGTGAAATGAAACAATGAATAGAAAAATATATGTACCTTTTCTTTATTTTGTAACGTGTATTATTACTATTGTATTACATTAATTATAGATTTTTTTTATTGCTAATATCGATTGTATTCATAAATCATTCATGAAAATCAAAAATATTCAATTAAATTTGTCCATGATAAGGAAGGCTTTTCCTCATTTGATACTTTGTTTTTTCGTTAAGAATCATCTAACGAAAAATTGTTTGCATTTTCTTTCGTTCAGCAAGCAACTGTTGATAGCGAGACATCGCATCCATGACACTTTATCTTGTCTTTGAACTTCTATCAAAATTTGGATCATTTTGTATAAACTGATCTATAATTTCCGTAATAGTGGCTAAACTTGTTTTGAGAAAATCCGTTGCATGTAATAGTGGCTAAACTTTAACTGTAAATAACATTGATGAACAATCATAATTATGAACTATGATTTCAATAGACTTTTGTATGTACTGCACTGAACTGATATCAAATGCATTGCAAGATGGCATAAGAGTAAGACTTACTGGGAATAAGCGAGTTCCACTGGACGGGCTCGGGAGACCTCAAGTCAGATGATTACACAGTTCACTTCTCGGGAAACGACCACAATAGAAGACGTGGAGTGGCATTCGTGGCTAACAAAAGATTGGCAAAGTACCTAGAGAACGCAAAGTGCATCAGTGACCGGATTATGACTATCCGCCTCGGGGAAACCCCTGGGTGTAAACATCATCCAAATCTACGCCCCAACAGCAGATGCAAACGAACAGGACATCGTTGATTTCTACAGGGTCATTCAGAATGCACTCGACCAGACCCCCAAAAAGGACATCATTTACATCATGGGCGATTTCAATGCCAAAGTTGGCAACGAAGAGGATGGACAGGTGGTTGGGAGACATGAGTTGGGCGATCGGAACGATGCTGGGGACAGTCTGGTCCAATTCTGCCAGGAGAACAAGCTTAGGATCACCAAGATCTTCAAGCAACACAAACGCCGCCTGTATATCTGGACTCCCCCCAATGGGCAACACCGCAACCAGATCGATTACATCCTATGCCAGCAGAGCTGGAGGGGCTCCATATCAGCAGCCAAGACCCTCCTAGGTGCGGACTATGGGTCGGATCACAACTACTCATTGCCAAGATTAAGATTCGGTTGTGCAAAGTAAAGAGGACAGTGATAGAAAAGAAGTTTGACGTCAGCAGAATCCCAACCCAGTACACGATTGAGGTGAGGAACAGGTTCGAAGCGCTCAGATTGGATGGTGGACAGACCGAAATATTGTGGGCAATGATCAAAGGGACTATCATAGAATCTGCTCTGGAATATGTCCCCCACAAGATGCCAACCAAGGGAGAAGTTTGGCTAACTGAGAAGACCCTGCAGATTGCGGAGACGCGACGTGAAGCCAAGGCCAAAAGCGAGCTGGACAAAGCCAAGCGATTGCAAGCAGATTTCCAACGTGAGGCAAGGATTGACAAGAACAAGGTCCTTAATGCCCGCTGCATCAGTCTCGAAGAAGCTTTCAGGAATGGCCGAACCCGAGAATTATTCGCCACAGTGAAACAGGTGAAAACTCTCTTCTCAGCCCGACAATCAACCTTCAAAGATCGCGATGACAACTGACCGACCAGCAAGATATCAAAGAGATATTTCTTAACACACCGAGACTTTTCTGCGCAGAATAGCAGAATGCAGAAAAGTTTCTCTCTGCTTTGGTTCGGTTTTCTGCAAAATATAGCAGGTGACACACACACAAATGCAGTTAAGTAGAGTGCATTCCCCCGCCATTTTACATCCTCTGCCGATCGATAGTCACGGATAACTTTGCGAAAAATAAACCATAATACTATATTTCTTTTCTAATTTTAAAGTTACAAAAGTTAAGAAACGTAAAGCGGCACCTTGTGTTTTTCTTATATATAGCAAACTGATAATTTATAAATATATTCTAAAAATAATTTCAAATATTTTTTAAATATGAAATATTTTCATTTTAAAAGGAAATCATTATTTATATTATATAAAAATAATTTCAAATATTTTTTAAATATGAAATATTTTCATTTTAAAAGGAAATTATTATTTATATTATATTTCCATTACATTCTATTTTAATTTTATGAATATAATATAATTTCTCTGCGTCTGGCAAAAGTGATCGGAAGTTATTTTCAGAATGATCTATATTTATTATATGCCGTATGCCGATGGATTTCCGTAAAGACTGCTTTAAAACTATATCCTTGTAATTTTTGTTCTTTTTGTCATAAAGACAGGAATATTTTCTTATGTTTTCGATAATCATCTCAGCCTTGTAATTTTTGTTCTTTTTGTCATAAAGACAGGAATATTTTCTTATGTTTTCGATAAACATCTTAGTATTTACAGCAGACAATCGTCGCTTACTTTCCGCCACGTTTTAAATGTATATGACGTCATATGTAAACAATGCTACGATTGGTTGAAGTTAGGCAGAAACCTCGAGCAGAATGAAAAACTTGAGCTATGCAAATGTCAGTTTTCTGCCCTGTTTCTGCTTCGATACCATAAATTTCTTTCTGCTTTTTGCCGATTTTTCTGCAATTCTGCGCAGAAAAGTTTCGGTGTATTCCAGGCTTTAATGAATCTATAACAATGTTCCCAATAATAATTTTTTGTTGATTTCATTTCACTTGTGGTGTAAAACATTTATCAAGCTTGCAAGAAATTAACTATGATTTTTCGTTTTCTGTTTTCACAATAAATTTATGAATAAAATATAATAATGCAATAAATATAATGTAGCAAATTTTAACAACCGTTTCGGGAATCCTGTGGGAACCGATCGAATGATAATACTGTAAACATATAGTAATAAATTATGAATATTAATTTTAGTTTTTTAAATTATTTTATAATTTTTAAATTTTGAAATGTACTAACTTGTAAATTATGTCTTATTATAAAACATTTGTTACATATAACTGAATTTTAACATTTAGAACAATTAATTTCTAAATTGAACTTTTTAACCACGTTGCAGAGTCGGAGTCGGAGTCGGAATTTAAAACTGCCCGGAGTCGGGAGTCGGAGTCGGATTTTTAAACTGCCCGGAGTCGGGAGTCGGAGTCTGAGTCGGAAAAAAACAAACGACTCCCTATTCCTTAAGTCCCTATTTACCTAGAGCTAGTGATATATATATATCATTTCTAACTATTTAAGGCTAATGATAGTAAATTATGAATAATATCAATTATCTAAATTTATGAAAAGGACCCTATAGTGTTTTTAGTTAATTTATGAGTCTCAACTCTAAGTGATAAATTTTTGCCTTTTGGAGCCATATTTAGTCTATTTTATGGAAAGTGTTGTGGTCTAAGCCAAACTGAAACTTAGGCATAGGATTCTGATTAATGATTAAAATATAGTTCTATAGCCTAACTCATAGGCCTAGTGGCTAGCACTCTTACACATCAAGATAAGAAATAAAAAACAGAAATGCAAGAGGGTTATTGAAGGTAGTCTAAGGTATCTGCTCTAATGCCAATGTAACATATTAATTTAGTTTGATAAGAGTTCATTTTAATTTTTTAAGTG